>OZ059833.1:44753353-44940842 GCA_964057195.1 Orthosia cruda
AATTAAAATGTGGGTACCGTAGTGGTGACCAATTAGCCAGCTGTGTTTAGAAGTACACTTTTTTCTTGGTTTGTGATGATAATTATTGTATTTTTTTTTTCCTTTGCATGCCTCGTCATTAGATGACGATATTTATAATGTAAAAATTTAAAACTCATGTAAGTGAACTGTAATGTTCTTATGAGAAATAAAGATTCTTTAAACCTATTACGAACGGACGGTGTGTTTTTTTTAACTTTAACCACGCAATTTTTTAATTAAAAATAAGTTCAAGTACATATTTAATAAGACGAGTAGGATATATTGTGCTGTTTTGTGTTGACACGAGTAAAATAGGTAGTTATAGACGAACAATTTCTATTCAATTCACAAAGTATTTTATTTGTTTATATAAAAAAAGCATATGTACAATCACAAAACTTAATGGAAACACAAAGTAGGCAAATGTTATTAAAATAATATTACCGTGCCCTGAGTGTCACTAACTACTTGACGCTGACTGTTCCTACCTATGTTCTGACAATAAGTAGGTAACTATTCATCATTTATATAAAACTAGAGGGCACCTCGCGGTTTCACCCGCGTAGTTCCCGTTCCCGTGTGAATACAGGGATAAAAAGTAGCCTATGTCACCCGGGAATAGAGTAGCTTCCCAACGGTGAAAGAATTTTTGAAATCGGTTCAGTAGTTTTGGAGCCTATTCGGTACAAACAAACAAAAAAATCTTTCCTCTTTATAATATTGGTATAGACAACACTTTTATAATACCTGAACTCCTTAATTTACGACGATTATCATAAAGCAGTGCGATCAGCCATTGCAATCGGACGCGACTACACTGAACGCAAAAAATATTTAATTTGTGCCGAGCGCGGCAAGTGCCGCTGCCACCATGCGTTCGGAAGAACTTGTGGCGAACGAGGTCCTGGCATTCCTGCAGTATCAGCTGGATTTCATGGACGAGGTCAGTGTGATACAGATCTGCACGTCTAACTTCAATGAAGAGGAGATACACAGGGCAAAAAATACTGCTGTATGAGTCGCTACATATGGCTGACCGAATACCGTCCCGTAGGAGGGATGAAAAAGGAGAGAGGAGTCTCCAGGACACTATTAAAGTGCGGAGACCGATCCGGACGACGTGCCGACTTTCGTGGCGAAGGATTTGCGCAAGCTGCCCCCCGTCATATTCGACCACGTCGACGTCACCAGGCTACTGCGGGACATCACAACCCTCAGGTCAAGCCTGGTCGAATTGGAGTTGAAGTTGGAAGCATCGCAATCTACCATCAGTAATCTTCGTACCGAGGTGGCAGACTTACGCAACACGGTATGTAGGTCACACGAGCCAGCGGAGAACAACAACACACGTCACGGCGCGTTCAGTGCATCGCGGCTGAGTTTCGAGTCAGCAAAATTTGACTCGTCGCCAGCCGCCGTCACTGCAAGCGATGCAAAACCGCGCACCGCCCTCCCCGCGGCTCCCATCTTTGGGGCACCGATGAATAATAGCACTTCAACACCGGGACGTGCTTACTCGGCTGCGGTTATTGCTGCTCCTGCAAAAGATCAGCGGCAACCCAAGCAAGCAAGGTGTGCCTTGGGGCCCCCTGATCAGGCTCGAAGCTCGTTGCCAGCGGTAACAGGACAGATCGATGAAGAAGGCTTCGTTCGAATGGTGAAGAAGAAGAAGAAGCCTGCTTGTCGCAATCAGTGCGGTACCGCACTGACAGGGCCGAACATGTTGTTGCATCCCGCTATTCCGTCGACGCAGCTGTACGTGTCACGTCTGCATGACTCCACGAAGGCAGAGGAGGTCGTGGAGTACATAAAGATCAAGACCAAATTCACTCTGAGAGTCGAGCAGTTGGAGTCGCGTCACAAGATTAATTTCAAATCTTTTGTGGTGCGGGTTCCGACTCATCATTTGGAGACCTTCATGAAGGAAGAATTTTGGCCGACGGGTGTCGTGTATCGGCGTTTCCGCGGAAGGCTACATGACACCACGACTCAGCGCAATACGTCGCCGACCCAACGTACTAAATAGATTTATGTTAACTTTGTTAAGAATGTATGTATTAGTTTATTTTTGTATGTGTAATTGGTGTATTTTATCTATGGGCCCTAGTTGCCTGAAAATAAATAAATAATAATAAAAATAAAAAATAATATGTTCTAAGTTTAAGGAATACATGGTGATACATTGTGAAGGAAAGAAAAAAAGGAATTCAAAAAAAAAAAAAAATATACCTAACGTACCTTTGTTCGTTTCTAAGCAATGAAAAAAAAGACAAATTTTTAATTGTTTTTTTTACTTTGACACCCATCCACTGCACAATAATTACGTGGTTTCGGCATTTTGATACTCAGCGCAGTAACCGTGACGTGAGAGCACTCGGGCAGGCGTGCGGTAGCCCACTGTCAGTGTACCGCCGGCGGTACACGAAGCGTTAGGCAAATAATGCGTGGCCTTGAGCGAGTGACGGACGCCTGCCTTGATGGAATTATCCCACCTACATTGCCACTCGGATAAAAGTTCCTCCCAGACGTCAATTTTGTGGTTAGCAATAAAGCTTGCAATAATGATGCCTGAAAATGTAGGCTGTCAAGCTAATTCTATAGAACGCCTGGCAAAACTTATGCGTCAGCCGGGAATCGAACCCAGATCAACTGCTTGGAAGGCAACTATGCTAACCATTTCACCACCGACGCATGTGTTTAGACGACGACGTTAGTGCTGCTGAAAAACACAATCACGTGCTTGAATGCCTTGAATTACTTGTTTCTGAACAATATAGTAATATAATTAGAAAGGTACAATTCAATATTGTTAAATATTGTAGCAGTATTGGGGACATCAAATGAAAGTAAACTACAGCCTTACATTTTGCTCATAGTAACTACATTATGGCTTTGTGGTACGGTATGATTTGGTGACAGATTAGTTGAATTTTAATTTTCCAAAAATGTTACCCGAGTGTGAACCCCTGAATTGTTTTGAAAGAAAAACTTGAGGTAGCACTAAGCTAAATGTAACAAAATCAAGTACTTGACGTCATCATCGACATATCATTGGGCACATTCGGCACACTGTATCGATTTCTTGTAGGTTTTATTTACAGACAAAGGAAAGTTGGAGGGCGTATCGGTAACAGGTTGCGTCCTTGCCTTGGATGATCAAATCTATCATCAAATATCTAAGAGATAAGCCTTATGTACTAACTATACCTTATGTCTTATGGTATACCTATAGATTCCTCTCTGGTCTAATAAGGTTTCTCACTTAACGTCCATTCCAAAAAATCCATTCATTCATGGATCCATTTTAAAAATTTAGATTCGCTGAAAAATACGTCAATTAGGTCAGGCTTCGGATAGCGAGGGCGCATTTACATTTGGTCGACTCAGTACCAGTAGGATTGGGTCGGTTCGAATACCAGTATCTATTGGTCTGATTTTAGAAGCTTTTGAGTGTGATAAATTAATGAAATAATTAGATAGGTAGGTATGGTACTAGAATACTTTGGATAGGCATATGTAAATTTATTTATTTAGACTTCATGCACAAAGGTACAAAGGCGGACTTAATGCCTTAGGCATTCTCTACCAGTCAACCAAGGACAAAAAGGTAAATATGGTACTGAATAAAAAACTTATTAACAAAAAAAAACGGTAGTATTTTTTTGCAAAAAGTTTTTTTATTTTTCACTTTTTAGTTGTACGTACCTAATAGACAAGTTAGTAAGGTAACTTTAACGCCAAAATAGATTTCATGAAACTTGAACATATCCGATGAAATGAGAGATCTGCGTACCCCTTAAGAGCGTACTGGCGTGATGTTATGTTATGAAATGGTATAAACAATAAACAGAAATGCGATTGCAGCAATCCCGAGAGATTTGCCGTTATTTATTGAAGAGTTCTGTTGTATATCTGCGAAGTTCTTTGTTGACCTGTCGAACTGTATGGATCAGAATGTTGGGCTGTGAAAAAGATGGATGAAAAGAGATTGCATGTAACAGAGATGAGAATGTTGAGATGGATGTGCGGAGTGACGAGAATGGATAAAGTGAGAAATGAGTATATTAGAGGAAGTTTGAAAGTGGCGCCAGTGACAGAAAAGTTGAAAGGAAACCGTTTGTTCTGGTATGGCCATCTAATGAGGAGGGATGAAGCGCATGTTACTAAAAGAGTTATGAATATAAATGTGGATGGATGGAGAGGGAGGGGACGGCCAAAGAAAAGATGGATGGACTGTGTGAGGAGTGATATGAAAGAAAAGGGAGTCAGTGATAGCGTGACTGGGGACAGGACGGTATGGAAGAGGAAAACGTGTTGCGCCGACCCCAAGTAACATGGGACAAGGGCAGGAAGATGATGATGATCTACGAAGTTCTTCATCAGATCTTCACTAAATTAAAATGGGACCAATTTCGGAACATACTTTTTCAAACAAAAAAAGAATTTTCAAAATCGGTCCACAATTGACGGAGTAATCGGTGAACATACACAAAAAAAAAACAAACTTGAAGTCGAACATAGAACTTCCTCCTTTTTGGGAAGTCGGTTAAAAACCTAAACAGACTTCCAAAACAAAACACTACAAAGCAAAAAATAACTTTCTTTTTGGTAGTCGGTGTCTTTGGTATCAACCTTTTTTAACCCCCGACACAAAAAGAGGGGTGTTATAAGTTTGACGTGTGTTGCTGTGTATCTGTGTGTCTGTCTGTGGCACCATAGCGTCCAAATGGGTGAACCGATTTTGATTTAGTTTAAAAGGTGACTTAATCGAGAGTGTTCTTAGCTATGTTTAAATACAAGTAAAATTTCAAAATTTAAAAAACCCCCGACTCATTTATCTTGCGAAAACATCACGATCTAAACAGTAAAACGCGCATAACTTTTGAACGGCTGAACCGATTTTATTCAAACATAGCTAAGAACACTCTCGATACAATCACCTTTCAAACATAAAAAACTAAATCAAAATCGGTTCATTCGTTAAGGCGCTATGATGCCACAGACAGATACACAGATACACAGACACACAGATACACAGACACACAGATACACAGCAACACACCTCAAACTTATAACACCCCTCTTTTTCCGTCGGGGGTTAAAAATCGGTTCAGCCGTTCAAAAGTTATGGGCATTTTACTGTTTGAATCGGGGTGTTTTCGCAAGATATCGTGTCATAATTATGTATTCAATAGATTGCCGATCGAAGATACCAGGTTAGGGGCAGGGAAGCCAGGGTATACCATGGTAGCCAGGGAAGACTGGGTAGGCAGGGTAGCCAGGGTAGCCAGGGTAGCCAGGTGTATATGTGTGTCTGTCTGTGGCATCATAGCGTCCAAACGGGTGTACCGATTTTGATTTAGTTTTTTTTTTGTTAAAAAGGTGACTTCATCGAGAGTGTTCTTAGCTATGTTTGAATAAAATCGGTTCAGCCGTTCAAAAGTTATGGGCATTTTACTGTTTGAATCGGGATATTTTCGCAAGATATCGTGTCATAATTACGTATATACATAATTCGAAGATACCAGGTTAAGGGCAGGGAAGCCAGGGTATACCATGATAGCCAGGGAAGACTGGGTAGGCAGGGTACCCAGGGTAGGCTGGGTAAGCAGGGTAGCCAGGGTAGCCAGGGCAGCAGGGTAGGGGCAGGGTAGGCAGGGTAGGCAGGGTATGCAGGGTAGGCAGGCTAGGTCGATAGGTAGCCAGTTGACGGGAGCGAAGCCCCGAGGGTCAGCTAGTTCTAGATAAATTATGTAGCATGAAATAAACATGTGCCGGGGGTTTTTAAAATTTTGAAATTTTACTTGTTACTGGTTCATTAAACTCGTCGGTCACCGCTTCATATTAAAGGGCTCGTTTGACCGGCGTATGAAGCCACAGCCCGGCCTCCACACCCCTTGCTGCCTGTGCCTGCACCCCTTGCTGCATGTGCCTTCACCTTTGCTACTGCCTACCTGCCCGTTAGCCTGACTATTAGTTCAGCTGCCTTCGTACGTGTGCCTGCCTATCCGTCCTGTTGCCTACTCTACAGCCTGCCTATCCGATTGCCTGCTTGTCCGTCGTGGTGCCAGCTCATCTGCCTACCCAGGGACTACCACGTCTCTCTCCTGTCTGACCTGCTGCCCGGTTAGCTGCCCACGTCGTGCGAAGCCGGACCCTAGATTTTATTCCCTATATCCTTTTTCTAAGTTTATTTTTAATAACTTATTTATTTTAATTAACGTGGCGCTACAATATAGACCATACAGACCACGAATGCCCGGTTAATTTGGAGTCAACACAACATGCTCTTTACTTTCATGCTCCTCTATTACTCTTCATATTATTATCAGTAATCATCCACTTTACCAAAATACATACGACAATAGTAAACTTATATTTGATTAGATGTTACTAGAGACGCAAGTATAACATCCCTGTGTTTGACTTTACTAATGATTGCTATTGTTCCGACATTAGCGATTCAAAGTTTCAGCAAGTGATTGCGTTTTACAACTTCTTTGACACATGCGTCGGTGGTGTAATGGTCAGCATAGTTGCCTTCCAAGCAGTTGATCTGGGTTCGATTCCCGGCCGACGCATAAGCTTTTACCACATTTTCTGTAAAATTAGCATGAATGCATAGGTACATTTTTAACCCCCGACGGAAAATGAGGGGTGTTATATGTTTGACGTGTGTACCTGTGTATTTGTGTATCTGTCTGTCGCATCATAGCTCCTAAACAGATGAACTGATTTTTTTATTGTTTGAAAGGTTTCATTATCAGGAGTGTTATTAGCTTGTTTGATGAAAATAGATTCAGCCGTTCAAAAGTTATGGGTGTTTTACTGTTTCGATCGGGGTATTTTCGCAAGATATTGTGTCAAAATTACGTGTTCGATAGATTGTTGATCGAAGCGTGTCTACTACTAGATAATTTATGTAGTTTAAAAAGTATTATATAAAAATGTGTCGGGGTTTATTACGTTTTTAAATTTTACTTATTGCATGTGAAGTTTTCGTCGTTTTGCGTAAATGTGACACTAACACCGCATCTACGCACAAGCATGACTAACGCCAGATGCAAAGTGATACATTTATATATAGAAAACTTAATAACCCAAGCGAAATTAATAAAGAGGTTAAGGGTTTTTACCTTACCTATTGTTAAAATCTAAAAGTACAGTCCTGAAAAAAGCAAATCATGAAAACAAAAAATATTTCAATACGATTCACAAAATTGTACTCTTTTAAAGCCATTTATAAATGTAAAATTGGCGCTATTGTCTGGTGCCTTAATTGAATCTCAATAAAATCTGATAGATTGACAGATTGAACTGTCAATGATGAAGCCAATCATAGGTTATGAATGAGAGTGATTGATTCAGAAGGTTTACTTTGAATATTTGAACTAAAAGTTACTTTGTTAGGGTTTATCGAGCCTGATTCCAGAGTATTTCAAATATATTTTGAGATGTTAAAAACTACGGAAAAGCTAATTAAACCTAAAACCGCCCAATTGCCTGTTCATGATGATATACTTAATTATTGTTTAGGGGGGAAATGCACTATCATATCATATATATGATAACGTAATAAGTATATTAAATTATCATATTTATTTTCATAATTTCCTGATACGAAATCCGTCCATAAAATTACTCGTTTGTGATTTTATGGGCGGATTTTGCCTTTTCAGTTTTGCTACTGCCATATTCTAAATTCTAAGGCAATTAATTATTGTGACGGTTTTATTGCCGGCATAAAGTAAGTTCAACGAAATTTTGGCGTAAGTTCACAATATGCTTAGTGGATGTGGAATTCTAAAATTATTGTTGGGAACACTGCTGTACACACTGCTCAAGCAATAGTAGTACTTACAACCGAATTTTCCTCCATTGCAACCCAATATAACAAAAATAGGATCAAATAACTATGATAATGGGTTGCCTGGAAGAGATCGCTGAATGCGATAAAGCCGCCCGTTGTATATTTTTGCCGCCCGTTGTCATCTAAACTATGTAGCTGCACTACTGCGGAATGTCAAAAGAGTCATCTAAACTATGTAGCTACACTACTGCGTTATGTCAAAACGGGCATCTAAACTATGTAGCTACACTAATGCGGAATGTCAAAAGAGTCATCTTAACTATGTAGTTACACTACTGCGGTATGTCAAAACGGTCATCTAAACTATGTAGCTACACTAATGCGGAATGTCAAAAGAGTCATCTAAACTATGTAGCTACACTACTGCGTTATGTCAAAACGGTCATCTAAACTATGTAGCTACACTAATGCGGAATGTCAAATGAGTCATCTTAACTATGTAGCTACACTACTGCGTTATGTCAAAACGGTCATCTAAACTATGTAGCTACACTAATGCGAAATGTCAAAAGAGTCATCTAAACTATGTAGTTACACTACTGCGTTACGTCAAAACGGTCATCTAAACTATGTAGCTACACTAATGCGGAATGTCAAAAGAGTCATCTTAACTATGTAGCTACACTACTGCGGTATGTCAAAACGGTCATCTAAACTATGTAGCTACACTAATGCGGAATGTCAAAAGAGTCATCTAAACTATATAGCTACACTACTGCGGAATGTCAAAAAAGTCATCTAAACTATGTAGCTACACTACTGCGTTATGTCAAAACAGACATCTTAACTATGTAGCTACACTAATGCGGAATGCCATAAGAGTCATCTAAACTATGTAGCTACACAACTGCGGTATGTTAAAAGAATCATCTAAACTATGTAGCTACACTACTGCGGTATGTCAAAAGAGTCATCTAAACTATGTAGTTACACTACTGCTTAATTTCAAAGGATTAGTTCACATCCTTATGATAAACTAGCTTCTGCCCGCGGCTTTGCTCTCATGAAAGAAGAAAGTATTTCAAGAAAACTTGCTGCCAATGATAAAAAGCGTTCTATGTCCTAATTCAGATCGTGGTGTACCATTGTGCTAAGTTTCATCACGATCTGTTCAGCTCTTGAGACATAATTGATGCATAAAACTAAAAAAAATACTTTGATTGTTAATTATCTTGTCCAGAAACGGTCCTTCTATCCGCAACCATACGCGGTATCAGCCACCCGATCATTTTATTACCCGGACAGCTGGACTTAACTGGATCAATCCGGATGCCGCCGGATTTCGTTCGATTAATCCAGTACTTGTTAATGTTGATCCGTTTCTGCTTATAATTATACGGTGCGCATGAAGTATTTTCACGATTTTCAGTAGGTAAATAAAGAAAAAAAAATATTTATTTAATATCACCAATTATAACATCTTTACAGTTTGATCCAATATGATGCAACAAGTCACAAACACACAAAATTACATAAAATTAAAATAATAATAAGTATTAAAATAATAATAAATACTTATTAATATTATTTATCAATAAATTAATTTAACCTTGCCAAAGTCTATAGCCCCAGGCTCTTTCAATAATCATTTGAGCCTTTTGTAGAAATCTCGACAGCTTTTGCCCAAATATGTCTTCCGAGGCTGTAATAAGATTAAAAATACACGCGGCTCGTGAGACAGGGGCAAACTTGAGGAGGTTAGTCCTAGCCGCTGGCACGCCTAACAGAGCGGGGCGGCGCGGGCGGAGCGCGCCCACGCACCCGTCCGGCGCGCGCAGCCGCAGCGCCTCTAGTACCTCTGGGTGGTTCAGCAACCCTAGAAGGATGCTCGCCACATATTTGACCAGCGCGACGTCCGTTCTTACTGCTAGCCTGGTGTGCCCGACCATGCCCAGGACGAACAGACTCGGGTACATCAGGGGATAAAAGGGATAAACTCCGTACAGTTTGCGATAGAGAAATCTAGAAAATTTATTTTAATTTTTTGCCAACATTAGACTGTATTTCTCTTCATATGGATTCCAAATGAATGCACTTGTTTCCAGATGACTCCTTACAATTGCATTATACAGAACTTTTACAACTGCCGCATGCCGTGCCGCGTCGGTAAAATCCTTACCTACACTGTCTTAAGAGGAAACCGAAATTTCTGAAAAAGAAAATATTTTCATGAAAAATGTTTTTGCAACAGTGTGTTTTTATAAGCTTTTATTTAACTTGCAATGTATGTATGTATGTAAGTGTGTTCGGGTCAAATATTGCAATTTAATTTTAAAGTAGTTATCCTCAACCGAATAAGATGAAATTTTGCATACACGTTTAGTTTGGATGACAATGCATGGTTAGTTAACTGACGTCATTTTAAATCCAATAGCGGACGGCCCAAGATGGTGGACCAGTTGTTTTTTGTGCACTGCCATGATATGGAGAGATTGAGACATGAGATTTTTTTATGAATAATTTATTTTATTTAGTTTTAGGAGGAGCTCGTGGCTAAATAATAACAGCCGCACGGTTCGATCTTGAAGGTTAAGCAGCGCTTGCCGAGGTCGGTCCGTGGATGGGTGACCATTTCAACATACCGAGTTTCCTCCGTGCCTTGGAAAGCACGTTAAGCCGTTGGTCCCGGCTGTCATTTGAAAATCTTTGACAGTCGTTACGAGAAGTCAGAAGCTTGAGATCTGACACCAGTCTAGCCAAGGGGTACCGTGTTACCCAGTTCCTGGGTTGTGGAGGTCAGATAGGCAGTCGCTCCATGTAAAACACAGATACTCAGCTGAGTCCGGTTAGACTGGAAGCCGACCCCAACATAGTTGGGAAAAGGCTAGGCAGATTGATTGATTTTATTAAGTTTTAGCTTTATTTATGTCTGCATTGATTTAAAATAGTTCGAAATCGCTAGCATTTGATAGCATAAAACGTGATAGCAATTGATAGCATAAAACGTGATGATCAATGCTCGTTGCCTCTCTGCTCGCTATGAGAACAGCCTTACAGAGGGAAAATTACATGCTGGCGTTTTTGTAACGAGCAATATGAGTTTTTAAATTGTTTTTGCTCTAATTAAAACCAACCTATAAAGGTGCACACATTATGCGTGATTTTACCTCCATGTAGAAAGTCTATTTTAGGGTTCCGTACCCAAAGAGTAAAAATGGGGCCCTATTACTAAGACTCCACTTTCCATCTGTCTGTCTGTCTGTCATCAGGCTGTATCTCCATGAACCGTGATAGCTAGACAATTGAAAATTTCACAGATGATAAATTTTTGTTGCCGCTATAACAAAACATACTAACAAAAGAATAAAATAATTATTTAAGTGGCGCTCCCATACAACAAACGCGATTTTTTGGCCGTTTTTTGCGATAATGGTACGGAACCCTTCGTGCGCCAGTCCGACTCGCACTTGGTCGGTTTTTATTTTTATATGGATCCTAAACTAACAAAATAATGTTTGAGTTCGCTTTTGACGTCATGGTGGTATACCATAGCTGCACGTTTGGCAAATACCATAAAAATAAATGTCAAATGTTTGGCAAACAATCGCCATGTTCTTTTTTAATGAAACTTGGACGTAAAAGTGTTTGCACCATTTGTGTGTTTTGAGGTTTTGATTGTGAATAAGATTATAAATTCTTCGGTTTTTAGGTGTCGATAGATGTTATAAATATAGAAATATTTGCCTTAATCTCGAGTACATAATTTATTTTTCAACACACTTGCTCATAAAGTGGCTCTAATTTCACCGCATTTAGGCACATAATGACACCTGTTATCAAACTGTGACTTTTTCATTGCTATTATTCACAAGTGAGATAAAGAGTTTTTTTTAATTTATTGGGTGAGTTGCTTTGTTCTTAAAAAAGTTAAGATACAAAAAAGATCGTGCTCAATAGTACAAATGCAATACATTTCATGCAACTTCGTATTTAAATAGATAATTTCAACTTGTACGTGTTTAATAAATAAATCTTTCACTTAAATATAACTTTTGGTTTTTGTCTGTAATAAAGAAAAAAAAAAGGAAAACATCATTATTTTTAGTCTATGGCCGATCGCCATTGTTAGATGCGCGCGCATAGGAAAACTGATTAATTTTGCCCGCCATTGCGAAAATTTTTTCACAGCTCGTTTTCACTGTTGGAAATGATTTTTTTGTATTATTTTCTTCACAAGTGTGTTGAAAACGTCGTATGATACACGTGTGTATTGATGATTACCGTCCTCGGCTCTCTTAAGACCCTCGCCTGACGGCTCGGGTCTCAATGGCGCCTTAGCGGTAATCACCAACATTACACACTTGTACCATAATGTACTAATGTTTGTGTTTAACAATGTTTGTTTGAAACTGACGTTTAATTTATAATTATATTATATATTTAATTTATAAAGTCTACAATTACACTTTTTATCCGAAGTCAGATCATCTTAAAGTGGAAATGGTATTAGTTTTGTGTTCCGAGATTTTTCTCGTTTTAACTCCGATTTAAATCGCTATTAACACCATTTCTACACACTTTTTAAACGACTTACCAAAAAGGACGAGGTTCTATAATCGACTTTGTGTTAGTTTTAATTTTTTTTGATTTTGTTCACCGATATCTCCGTTAATATGGACCGATTTTGAAAATTCCTTTTTTTTCACCGGTTTTGTTCAGTTTCATGATATTCGGGTAATCTATTCTGGGATTATAGGAACCTTACTAAACTACTTAGGTAGGTACAAATAAAAAGTGAAAAATAAAAAATAAACTTTTTTTTTTGAATTTTTCCGACTTCCAAATAAGAAAACTACAAAGTGAAAAATAACTTTATTTTTGGAAGTCGGTGTCCATAACGCAAAAAAATGGTAACTACCAAAGACACCGACTTCCAAAAATAAAGTTATTTTTACCCGGCTGCAAGGAAAGGGTTATGTTTTTCGCGCGTATTTTGTATGTATGTAATATTCTTTATTACCTCTTATCTTGCAAACCGCTAGACGGATTTTTATAATTAATACATAATTAGATAGGGCTTGGCCGCCCAAGTGTTCTTAGATATGTGACGTTAAAAAAAACAAAAATGGCGGATTTTGTGCGCCATATTGGGGGGCACCCAATTTTTTTCTTCGAAACCCACCGAGTGGGGTATCAAAATGAAGGATTCTTAGAGGTGATTACAAAAATATATACCACTCCACACCATGTTTAAATGTGATTCGAAAAAAAAAATAACTAAAAAGTTGTAAAAAATAAAGTTAATTTATAAATCAAAAACCCGACTGCTTAATAAGCGAACTAAAAATATGTAAACAAGTAGAAAATCATGCTGTGCAGTCGGAGGATCAGGTAGTCAGGCAGCTCGCGAATATGTATCCTTCGACTGCACAGCATGATTTTCTACTTGTTTACATCTTTTTAGTTCGCTTATTAAGCAGTCGGGATTTTGATTTTTAAATTAACTTTTTTCACTTAGTAGGTTTCCTATTTGGAAGTCAGTAGTATTTTCTTGCAAAAGCAAGGATATTCAAATAAACAGATATGTTATGAGCGCGCGCATTTTGAAGACTCGTATAGGTCACAATTGTGACCTTTAGTCTTTAGTTTATGTCACGCATGGCGAAGAGCGATAGGCCACCGTGTGTATTTGTAATTTATTTATTTATTGATTAAAATAATTATTTTTTAATGTTATATGAATGAAAAGTGTGTATGTGTGCTGCCGCTATGTGCGGCACACTTTTTTCAATTGTTTTGTGAGTGTATAACGTATCTGTTTATTTGAATATCATTGTGCAAAAGGTTTTTTAATCTCAATGACTGTCATTTGTCAGATCAACACTATTGATGACTTTGCATAGTATGTACTAATTCCATGCTTTGCACACAGTGCAATGAGCTGTCAAACAATGCAACGAAATGTTAAACCAAACACAACTCGATTGTTATTTGTCACCGAGCTCGCTCAGCACAGCTTATGCTCATTACGAGTCATTACCGTTAATTTTCAGCCAGCATGAAACATGTTCGAGAAGATTGTATTATAGTACACGAACAAGTTTGGCACGATCGCAGGCACTATTAAAACATACTTGACCTAGCGGGGTCTGCCAAAACTGTTTGTTTATACTATCAGCCTAACTCTGCTTGTGGTTAGCGCACATTGGGTCTGTACTGGACTGGCTGAATTTGGTTTTAAATAGGTATTGTGGTCCTTTAACTGTAGATGAATTGAGGAAGAGAGGAACGATACAAGCCTTCTTAGTTAACAAAGCAAAATTTTGGTTTGATAGCAGATTCGTTGCAGATTAATGGTTTTTGTTTTATAATCTACTAGCCTTATGCCTCGCGGTTTCACCCGCATAGTGCCCGTTCCCGTGGGAATACAGGGATAAAAAGTAGCCTGTATCACCCGGGGATATTGTAGCTTCCCAACGGTGAAAGAATTTTTGAAATCGGTCCAGTAGTTTTTAAGTTTATACGTTACATAAAAAAAATACAAATCTTTCCTCTTTATAATATTAGTATAGATATAGTTAGGCTCGCGCTTGACTACTATCTCAGTTAGAATGACATGAAAGGAATATATTTTATCCACTAGGATTTTGGCGATTTCTGACATGAAAAATTATACTTCCTACGTGGTTACTTTTAATCTTCAATGAGTGAAAATACTTACGAAAACAAGGTACAGACAGGTGACTCATATTTAAATCACAAAACCAAGTTATAAATATACGTAAAATGAAAACCCTATAACTAAGTCTCTAATCGAGATATTAGTATTCGTTTCAAGTATCGTATTTGCGAATAGGAAAATCGAATACCGATTTTTCAAGAGAGCACTCTATTGTATTAGTTTATTGTTTTGCTCAGAGCTCAGGTTTATTCTTCGAAAGCTATGATCACTGGAGTGTGTAATGTGTAGGGTAAAATAGGGCATTTTTGTTTTCCTTACAAACATTTTTTTTAAGCAGGATGTCTCCTGGGCCTGTCGTGCATTTTTTCGAGATAAAAAGAAGCCAATGCTTTTTATTTATCGGTCCAATGGCTAATTCCAAAGATTACCTTTTACAAACACAATTATAATAAACATTTATACCTTTACAATATTAGGTTTCCTTGATCTTTAGATCTTGTCCAGAAAGGGCGAATTCGTCGCGAATCACGCGCGAGTCGAGGGTCTGGCGTTATGCACGCGATTTACGCGCGTATATTGCGCAAGCAATTTCGCGACGAATTCGCTTCTTCTGGACAAGGTCTTAGACCTTGTCCAGAAAGGGCGAATACAACGCGATTCTCTCGCGCATGTTATGCGCGACCGTTGCGTACAAAAGGAGCGTACCAACGCGCGAGCATTTGAGGACGAAAAATTTTTTCATCTGAAAACGTGGCTCAAAACGCTCTGGACGCAACAAGGCGTCTAGGCACATCTCTAGTATCTCGAATCGCGTGCAATACGCACGCATCAAGCGCGAGTCGAGAGTCTGGTGAAGACGCAATTTACGCGCATATTTTGCATTCCATTTATATAGCTTAATTAAAGTAAATGGTATATAATAAGCTCGCCTTGTATAGATGGTACCTCTTTCACAAATGTGCTTGTCTAATAATATTAGTTTAATCCCTTGCGAAGGACATGCTTTTGAAGAATAGTGATTTTGTTTTAAATGCAAAGCAGCTAGCCTACAAGAATTTTCAATCTTCGTATAAATCCGACATAAAAGTTAATTAATGTTACCAAAACACAGTCTCAACAGTAATTACAGACCTTAATATAATTCGATTTGATAGCAAAACGTAAACTATTTCAGTAATGTACCAGCGTTATATTCATGGCGGGCCGTAGTTACAACTGAACAAATATTTCAGGCGTTTTAATTGAAACTGTGAGTTATGACGCCATTTCTACATTATGTGGCATTATTGCAGGCTTTTTGTAATAGTTAAATTGTAGACATTTATTAGACTTTTGTTGGTATTTTCAGTCAGGTTGGATAAGTCATTCGTTGGTTTAGTGGTGAAGAAACACATCGTGAGGAAACCGGCATGTCATAGAACCATAAATTCGAAGACATGTGACATCCACCAACCCGCAATGGGCCGCGTGGTGGATTACGGCCCACTCCCTTTCACAGAGAGTGTCCCAGCAGTGGGAACTTTAAAAGGCTGATGATGATGACTCCAGTATTTTTTATTTGTTTTAGCAATTGTTTATTTAGGGCTTCGATCTTATAAGAAAAACAGAATCCGATTACTTTTTGTCGGCCTGTCATAGAAGATTTCTTAATTTATCTAGGCATCAATATCACTTTAGGCTTTAAGTTAACGTAGGTGACACCAGTTTTCATAGCTACATAGTTATCCTAGCCAATATCACACTTACAACGTGAAAACCAAACCTCTATTCCTTTCAAAATAATAATGAAAGAGAAAATACAACTGCAGCCACCGGTTAACAGCTTAGTGCCAAAGAATGCATGCCAAGACAACAGCTTGAATTATAGGTCAAGATCTCAAGCTATCTGGAACTAAGCCGGCTCAGCTTAGCTCAATGTTGACGCCGATAGTAACAATGTTTCTGAAGTTATCTATATATATATATAAAAGAAGAAACTGAATGACTGATCGATCAGCGCACAGCCAAAACCGCTAGGCCTAGAAGCATGAAATTTGGCAGAAAGGTTTCACAAGTGACGTAAGAGAACACACAGTTGGTGAATGACAAATGCCTTCGAATTTTGTAACTAGGGAAAGCCTGATTCCCAAGAGTTTATTTAGTTATTCATCATTTTGAGAACGATTTGTAGTCCTACTGCAAGGAAATACAAAACTAAGCAAGCTCAGCCACATGCGGGTGCATGTAGTAGCACACACAACACAACAAAACACTATAATTATCGGACTTTCTTTCTCAATGTTTGTTTGTCTACCAGTCGGTGCATTTGCGTGTGTCACCGCTTTCGTCGCCGCAGAGGGACACATTAGTAAGAAAGCTCTAAGTGATGTGTTTAGCATCGACAAGTGTTCATGAAAGCGGTTCCTTATTTGAATAATTTATTTCTTTAACAGTTCCGAAAATATCTTCCTTGATATAGCGCTAATTATGACCTTTTTGACGCGTGTAGATTGCTTGAAAGTGCCAATGCCTTTTAGGGCCAGCAGTATTTACGCCACTGACGCTGCAATTAACGTGGCCACCATCGACTCGAAAAGCCTACACTCAGTCCCTACCCGTAGATGTCGTAGCATTTTTAACCGACTTTTCAAAAAAAAAGGAGGAGGTTCGAATTATGTTTGTTTGTTATTTTTGGTTTATGTGCACTGATTTCTCTGTCAACTGAGGACCGATTATGAAATTGTATGATTGAAAAAATGTTAAGTTTGTTGATTATTTTTTGTTTGAAAGAGTATGTTCCCAAATTGGTCCCATTTAAATTTGGTGAGGATCTGATGAAGAACTTCGGCGATATAAAACAGACTTCTTCAATAAACGACGGCAAATGTTTCGGGATTGCTGCAATTGCATGTTGTTTATTGTTTATACCATTACATAACATCACGCCAGCACGCTCTTAAGGGGTACGCAGATGTGCACAGTTCACCTTGGTACATTTTCATTTCACCGGTTGTGTTTAAGTTTCATGATATTCGGGTAATCTATTCTTGCATTATAGGTACCTTACCTATTATCATATTTTAGATCTTGCCTAATAGGTAGCACAACTAAAAAGTGAAAAATAAAAACTTTTTACAAAAAAATACAACCGACTGCTGAAAAAGAAGTTATTTTTCACTTTCTAGTGTTTTTATTTGGAAGTCGGTTGTATATTTTTTTGTAATAAAGATTTTTTGCCAATCTAAATTACAGCACACTATAAGATAACCTATATTGTTTGTTTCACATTGTCTCGAAAGTGATGACAAAAACACCTGATAAAACACTTTCCTTTCAGCTGGTAAACATCTCCCATTGTGATATTTCACGACATTTTTAACAACATTCGCGAGCAAACTCCATAAAATAATCCTGCAAACAATAAATTGATAAAACACTTCATAAAAGCAGAAAAATATAAAGGAAACATAAAAATACGGCTCGGAGCGCGCCAGTGAGATACCTTTCATTCTGTAACGGGCACAAAAACTCGGAAATTAAAAGAAAAACTTCATATTTTTCGCGGAGCAAATAGATATGAATGTCGCCCTCATAAAGTTAGAATGCAGGGACTGTAAGCATGTCGGCCTTGTTTAGATGCTGTACCAGGGTTACATGACTGGGTGTGGACATACTTTAATCCTCATTTTTATTTTGTTGTTCAAAGTTTCGAGGACGTTTTGATTTGTTTGAAATAGTCTTATCAGTTTTGTTTTAATGTTACGTGGTGCTTTCAAATATGGGTTATCTGCAGCCTAGCTCTATTTACTAACTTGTTACGTCTTTGATGCTATTAATGAAGTGAATTCCCTGACATTTTGAACAGTTTTCTCTCGACAGCTTATGCTTATCGCAGACTGCAGCTGGCTAAGTCGTCATGATAGTACCCTGGTGGTGGTGGACCTCTATGGTTGTTTAGTTTATTCCTAATATTGCCGTGCATTGATGAAGCATCATCTGGTACCCTGAACAATATAGACAAGGCAGAACCAAAGACCTTATACTTCTTACTACGAAATACGTATAATGTCTTTGGGCAGAACAAAGTGACATTCTACCAGTAGACAAGAAGTCAAAAGTCAAAATGAATGGGAGTGACATAAGCAGGCGGCATATCAAAAACTTTGAAGTTTTGACAATTGTTGTCATTTTGTCTATACTCCAGTTGAAATAACATTATACATTTTTACAACCCCTTTTTACAGCCCGTTCAACCGACTTTGAGTTCTATCCCGTAAGTATAAGGATGGCTTATAAAGCATAAACCTGTTATCAAAACTGTTTATTACAGCTGCCATTTGTCATATCACTAACGCAATAGAAGTCAAAATCGGTTGAACGGGCTGTAAAATGTGTTTAATTACACGTCTAATCTTATCCCAAATGGAGTATAGAGTCTTAGAACTTACAAGCAAGTTGGAATTTGCTAATGATACAGAAAGTTCCAGTCGACCTTCGATAATTGTCGCAACAATACCGCACTGACGCCGCTAAATAAAAACATTATTCGCTATATTCGCCGGCGTACCTTCAAGGTAGCCGTGGCAATTAATACAATACGATTTGGCAGCCAGTTCCACCGCATTGCGACAAATGTTGGCCGCATACTCTAACTTGCTGCCTCATCGAAATATTTTGTATCAGATATTGAAATAAAATGTTCTTGAGTTTTTTTGAGAGTAGTTCATTCAATCTGGCTAGTCATTTCCCAGCTGTGTTGGGTTCGGCAACCAGTCTATCCGGGTGAAGCTGATTACCAGTATTTTACCTGGAGCTCCACAAACCAAGTAGATAACCGATAACACAATACTCTATCTTACCAAATTCAAATTCATTTATTGCTCAACACAGTACCTAAAAATACACTTCCAGATGTCAGGTGAATGCGCAGTCAACCGTGTTTCACCAATTTAGGCTTGCAAAATTATAGTTACAATAATAAAATCTAAAACGTATTCAACGTCATAAATTAAAAAAAAATATAAAATGTCATAAATAAAAAACCTAAAACGTATTCAATGTCATAAATTAAAAAAAAATGTATAAATTGTCATAAATTAAAAAAATGGTATAATATGTCATAAATTTAAAATTAAAACGCATTCAATGTCAAAAATTAAAATTATATTCAATATCATACATTAAAATTCTGTACGATGTCATAAATGAAAGAAATCAGATGTATGATATGTCATAGATACAAATTGAACGTATACAATGTCATACATTAAGGACGCTGTTACATTTTCGACGAACTCAAATTTAGGTATCTAGTCGCACACAGTAACATTACGCGCACGCACTCATTGAAACTACTGAGCGCTCGATTTTATACACCACTCAAATAATATTGGTCCTTGATATTATTTTTTAATTTTATCGAAGTTGATTCAGGAAGGTTAGTTGGCACTTTGAATATGCATTTGGTAACTGTTACAAACCGTCGTCGTAAAAAGTATGTTATTATTTTCAACCGACTTCAAAAAAAGGACGTTCTCTATCTATTCGACCCGTATGTATCCGCAATTTTCTTAAAAACTCCTGATCCCATACTGATCGGGTTTTCGTCGATAAATGTATGTGTTTTCAGGGAAGGTTTTATTGTATAATTTATTAGGATCTGATAAAGATCTTCGGAGATAGACTATGGAACTCTTCAATAACAAACAGCAAATGACCTGCGATTACTGTGATCGTATGTTTATGTTTTGTTTTCACCATACCCTAATATAACATCACGCTCGTACGGTTTAAGAGGGTAAACAGATGTATTTTGTATACCCAATATGGGGTACCAACAAAAACACGACCACCATGAAAAATAATAACTTTCCTGTGTCGAAAAACGAAAAACAATAGGTACCGACACCGACTTCCGAAAAGAAAATTAGTTTTCACTTTATTGTAGTAAGTAGGTATTTTTAAAAAAACGCTACGTGAATAAGTAGATACCTAAAACGAAATAATTTCCGGTCACAAGGATTAAAAAATTACTTGAACATTTTGCATTACATGGAACATATAAAATATTACTATCTAAATTTTTTGAAGCATTAAATAATGAGCAGCAGCTAATGACATATTACCCAACATCCATGAAAATGACACCCATGACGAAAAGATGTAAAATTTTCGTCGGCGCCATCTTGTATTTTGTATTTGACCCCGTATTCGATATAACCGACCCCAAAATCCATGAAAATGACACCCATGATGAAAATTTGTCTATTTTTTGTCGGCGCCATCTTGTATTTTGGTTTTGACATCATATTTGATATAAGCGACCCCAAAAACCATAAAAATGTCACCCATGACGAAAAGATGCCAAATTTTCGTCGGCGCCATCTTGTATTTTTGTTTTGACTCCGTATTCGATATAAGCGACCCCAAAATCCACGAAAATGACATCCATGACGAAAAGTTGTAATTTTTTTATCGGTGGCATCTTGGGTTTTGGTTATGACCCCATATTCATTACTGGAAATCCAAAAAATCATGAAAATGACACCCATGACGAAAATATGTTTGATTTATGTCGGCGCCATCTTGTATTTTGGTTTTGACCCCATATTCTATATAAGCGACCCCAAAAACCATGACAATGACACCCATGATGAAAAGATGTCAAATTTTCGTCGGCGCCATCTTGTATTTTGGTTTTGACCCCATATTCGATACAAGCGACCCCAAAAACCATGACAACGACACCCATAACGAAAAGATGTCAAATTTTCGTCGGCGCCATCTTGTATTTTGGTTTTGACCTTATATTAGATATAAGCGACCCCAAAAACCATGAAAAAGACACCCATATCGAAAGGCAGCCAAATTTTCGTCGCCGCCATCTTGTATTTTATTTTGACCCCGTATTCGTCATACACACCTAAATACAAACCGGTTCAAATCATAACTCTCCTCCCACCCATCCACTTCTAACCTTCACCGCCGCCAGCTTAAACCCACCCATCCTTTTCTCAACCTTGTCAACAACTGCTTAACACCACCTATCCAAATCCCGATCTTACCCAACATAATATCTAAATCACATCCTAATAATAATAGGAAACTGAAACATACTTTTATTTTTCGGTCCGATAAAATATCAACTCCTTTCGATCACGACAAACGACTCACGCATGCACACTACAATCTTTTCTATTACTTTTATCGTATTTTTTTTTGCGGTAAAAAGCGATACGCTCGTCCTTCCACGAGCGCTTCTAAGCGCGGAATGATGAGCTTCGAGTACAAAATGTATGAAGAAGTCGGCAAGTGTTTTTATTTTAGCTAATAATTAAAAAATATATTGATTTGGGTAAAAAATAATTAGCTGAACCTGTAAAGGACTATATATACCGCAATTTCTTATAATTTTGAAGATAAAATATGCTGTAAAATTACCTAAACTGGGACCTATTCGGACCCTACTTTTTTAATATTTTTGCGATTATTGTTATGGGAAAAACGTATTTGTGCGAATATTTTGTATGATGTCATGCAATTTTTCTGATGCCGATCTGGAGCTGAATATATTATCTATAAATTAAGACCATGATATCCTCACATCTGTGATTGCATATACGTTAAAATTGTACCTGAAAAGCACTGTTATTTGTAGAAAAATGTAATAGCGTCCTTAATATTAAAATTCTAAGACGTAGACAATGTCATAAATTAAAAAATTGAGAAGTAATGTCAAATTATACAATGTCTTAATAATTAACAAAATAATAAGTAAACAAATCGGACCCAAGTATCCACCCCAATCACAACTGAATAGATAATTTTCTGTCCAACAGGTACATTACATATTGTGTAGTATGTCTTGCTTAACAGTAAATTGTTCAATTGTTTTTTAAATACATTGATGTTATTAATATTTAACAAAGAATTTGGTAGTCTATACCAATATTATAAAGAGGAAATAATTTTTTGTTTGTTTGTTTGATTGTTTGTTTGTACCGAATAGGCTCCAAAACTACTGGACCGATTTCAAAAATTCTTTCACCGTTGGGAAGCTACTCAATCCCTGGGTGACATAGGCTACTTTTTATGCCTGAATTCCCACGGGAACGGGAACTACGCGGGTGAAACCGCGAGGCGTCCTCTAGTTTATTATAAATTTGTGGAGCCATTCCTGTGAAGTTTTTATGAAACACTGCTTTTTTGTGCTGTCTACCGTTTATTTTATTTTTGTGTCTTGCGCTTTGAAGTTTTTCAAACAAGTGAAAATTTGTTTTAACAAAGACAGCTACTTCGTATATGTACAGACATGGTAATGTTAAAATTGTCCAAGACTGTTCTGATTCTTATTACAAACTTTCATTTAACTAGCTTTGTATGTATGTATGTTAGTGTGTTCGGGTCAAATCTTGCAACTGAATTTTAAAGCAGTTATCCTCCACCGATTAAGATGAAGTTTTTCATACACATAGTTTGAATGATAATGTATGGTTAGCTAAGTGACGTTATTTCAAATCCAATATGGCTAACGTCCCAAGATGGTGAACTAGTTATTTTTTGTGCACTGCCATGATATAGGTATCAAACCACCCTTCCCGGTTTGCTGAGAAGAATACGAAAAATCTTGTTTTAAAAAAAGATTTATTAATATATCATTTATTTATGCTTCTGACTTAGATAACGGCTGTCGAAGAATATCTACAAATAACAGCCGGGACGAACGGCTGAGGCTCGTTTCTGGAGAAGCGGTGCATCGCGCATCGTGTTGGTTGGCGCGGACCGCACTACATTCAAACATATGGCGTTGTATGAGAGTATTTACGGAGAAGAAGAAGAGACGCGCCGTGAGACGCCACGCCACGCGTCTCCGTAAATGAGGCCTAAAGGTGAACGCGCACCTATCCGCGCCGCACTACCCGCATTTCAGCAAAATGCTGTAGGTATACGGATTCCACCAGCGCATGCGGATGACGTCATCAGATTCGGCGCGTGTGATGCTTGCGGCGAGTGCGATGCGGGCGGCGTGGAGACCTCATCCTTATCCGTATGAAAATATAGTTCAAGATGTTACAGAAGTGGATACAATGCGTGCGGCGCGTTCGGCGCGTACGGCGCGGATAGCCCGGGGCCTTGTGAAAATGCGATGACTGCGGCGCGTGCGGCGCGGACAGGTGCGCGTTCACCTTTACAGTTTGCCGAGGCATACGAGTGTTTCGGTACGTTGGGGGTGGTTAACTATCCACAAGATCGACTCATACGGATTGTATTACTTAACCACGAGCTCCTCCAATTAGATTTCCATAAACATATTGATTCGTGCTTCTAACTTGATTTAGATTATCACACGAAATAAACAGAAACAGATTAAAAAAAAACATTGGGCAACAGTTGGTAGCGTATTTTTAACAGACTAACCAAAAAGGAGGATGTTCTATGTTCGACTTTATGTTTTTTTTTTGTGTATTTTCACCTATATCTCCGTCAATTGGGGACCGATTTTGAAAATTCTTTTTTTGTTTGAAAGGGTATGTTTCGAAATTGGTCCCATTTTTATTTTGTAAAGATCTGATGAAGAACTTCGGAGATATACAACAGAACTCTTCAATAAATAACGGCAAATCTCTCGGGATTGCTGCAATCGCATGTCTGTTTATTGTTTACTAGCGGACGCCTCGCGGTTTCACCCGCGTAGTTCTTGTGCCCGTGGGAATACAGGGATAAAAAGTAGCCTATGTCATCCGGGGACAGTGTGGCTTGCCGGTGAATCTGGTTTTGGTCAGCTAGCTCGAAATCCTCCGACTGCACAGCTTGATTTTCTTCTTGTTCAAGTCTTTTTAGTTCGCTTTTTAAGCAGTCGGGTTTTTTGATTGTTTAATTATTATTTTTTAATTTCAAATTAATTGAAAAATTAACCAACATTTATCTAGATACATGTTTCGTACGTAACTGCAATTTCTTGACAGTTTTACTTACTGTTACAGTAAGAATAAGGTCTCCTTAGTACTCAGCCTCGTGTTCCTCCCTCGATTATAACTTTTCTGTTATATATCTATATCTTCTTTGGTGATGTAAAGGGCACTAATGTATTAGTTAGATAGCAGAATGGGAATTCTAGGGACCATGTGGTTGTTACATCTAAGAGTATAATACACGCTAGAACTGAAAGGGTTGTATCATTGTAGATGTTGTAATTTAAGTTCTAGGGACCGTGTGGTTGTTACATCTAAGAGTATATACACGCTAGAACTGAAAGGGTTGTATCATTGTAGATGTTGTAATTTAAGTTCTAGGGACCGTGTGGTTGTTACATCTAAGAGTATACACACGCTAGAACTGAAAGGGTTGTATCATTGTAGATGTTGTAATTTAAGTTCTAGGGACCGTGTGGTTGTTACATCTAAGAGTATATACACGCTAGAACTGAAAGGGTTGTATCATTGTAGATGTTGTAATGGTGACCCATATTACAGAAATCGCTGTTACAAAGATGCTTTTGTTGATTCGTTTTGATAGATGTTTATTGGTCTAGATTTTGAGACGTTCTATTGTTGTCACGGTTTATATTTTAAAGTTATTTAAATGATACAAGACCAAAGACCGATTACATTACTTTATGTAGAAAAATGACCAAAATAATGTTGACGATTAATAAGCAATCAATACATTCTGCAAAGTAGCATACGACCACGGATACTTTGAACACCAATGAATATGTATGAAATACAATAAATTATCTATTACATGTAAGTTGTTTATTTAATACCCGATACATAACACAGTTAATAATTTAATATTTAAGTTTAATAGTGTGTACATAACAATTTCAGATGAGAATATTTTCTTGTTTTATACTTTTTAGAGCTTGATTTTTCAGCAGTCGGGTTTTAGTTTTCGAACGTTTTTTTTTTATTTTAAGTATTTTGGGGTTTTTGCACAGCCATATCACATTTTTATCCGACTGCCGAAGGAGGGTAGTGTGTTTATCAGTCTATGTATATATGTATATGTATGTATGTTTGTTCCTATGTGGCGTTGTAGAGACCAAACGCGTTCGCCGATTTTGATGATTCTTACGTCAATCGATTCGTATTAAACCTGCAAGTGTCACTGGCTACCTAAAAGAATAAATGGCAGATTTTGGGCGCCATTTTGTGGGGTGATATTTTTTTTTCTTCCAAACCCATCGTGTGGGGTATCAAAATAAAGGGGTTTAAGAGATGATTTCAAAAATATATAACACTTATGTACCAAAATGTACCAAATTAAAAAAAAAATACTAAAAAGTTGTAATTAAAAAAAAGATAATCAAAAAACCCGACTGCTTAAAAAGCGAACGTAAACCAGAAGAAATTCATGCTGTGCAGTCGGAGGATACATCTGGTTTTAGTCAGCCAGCTCGCGAATATATTTTGATTTTTTAATTAGCTTTTTTTTCTTTTTGGGGTTTGTTGTTTTATCTGTATCTAGATAATGCATAAGTTACAAGAGTGGACTCTAGATAACGTAGTTGATTAAGGAAATTAATAATTCACTAAATGACAGGTTTAAGTATTAGTGCTATGTGTGTGTAGTTATGTTAGCTAACGAAACATAAACATAGGTGTATGATTCGAAATAAGAGAGACTCAGTAATGAGGGAACAAATGAACATAAGTGTTTACATACTTATATACATACATCGGTATCGATCAACAAACACTGCCAAGCCGTATGCGTATGCGGGTAACATTGTTTTCATGACTTTGACGAGATAAATCTCGCAAACGGTACGCTTGACAAAAATATGATGCACCAAATCCCTGTTCAACGATACGCATGATGGGGTGCGGCGAAAAAATGTTTATTTTCTTATCTTTGCGCCCCTAGGGGGCGACATATTCAATTTATTGTGACGTCACAGAGCTAGCCTATAACCAGCGGACAAACAAGACGCTTCCAACGACACCTCATTTGCCAAATAATGATAAGTAGTTTAGAAGTTATGAGGGAACAGATGAATATACATACATAGAAACATACATACATATCGGTCAAAAATATAACCCTCCTGTTTGCTTCGCCGCAGTCGGGTAAAAATAGTAGACGAAATAGCTGCCGACAAAAACACGCAGAATAATTGCAAGAGTTATAGCTTAGCTCTTTCTATGTTTCTTTTATACGAGTATATAATATTTATACAGTACGCTACATCAGAAACATTTGAATCAATATCGCCGTATGTCACTCCCAAGATTCAATCCTAAAGTTTTCCCGAGTTGAGCGCTCTCTGTTCGTGGATCAAATAAAGAAAGTCGGCTCAAAAGTTTGTATTGTATGCAAGTTTTAGCTGGCCTTTCATCTTTCTTGAACGCTTTTTTGTTCTTACTTGTATGTTTATGGAGTAAGGTGATACGGGGGCGAAACGATTGGCACGATTTTTTTCTGTTACTATTTCTTTTTTCAATATCTGTGCAAAAGGCAGAGATAATTTTAAAAGTCCTTGAAATTAGAAAAACCTTTTTAACAAAAAAAAAAGAACCGACAAAATAACGAACTAAAAATAAAAAAAATCTTAAACAGTCGGGTTTTTCGTTTTTTTTTAATTACTTAACTTTTTTAATTTATAACTTTTTTGTTAGCATTTTTTTTTCGAATTAGGTACATTTAAACAAAACATATAAGTGTTATATATTTTTGAACACTCCTCTTTTTCCGTCGAGAGTTAAAACGCACTCAATGAAAATGAACATCTCACCCTCAGTTGGCCACCTTAAAATTATCGCAGAATTAAAATGACATTGTCAAACACGCGTTATCTGCTGTGATTGGTTGAATGAATTTTCAACAGCCACTCACAGAAGATAACGCGTGCTTGACAATGTCATTTTAATTCTGCGATAATTTTAAGGGGGGAAACTGAGGGTCAATAGACCGCCTCATCTAAAGCTCGGTACAAAATATTTCAGATATTAATTTAAAATCCTGGTTACTTCCATGTCGCTCAGTACTTTCATGTCGACTTGCAAATGAATATTGTTTCCTCCCCTTTTGCCATAAATAGTGATACAATTCTTCTCCATCCACAAATTATATTATTCTTCATAGTCAGGAGAATGTACGCAAGTTGTATTAGAGTGGCAACCACAATAACTGGTGTTGTATCGTTTAGTTTAAACGTTCGTGGAGATTTATCGATGGACCTCCACGTACCGCACAGACCGCACTGCGCCAGACGGGACCGCGGGCTAGTGAAGTGACTGATATATCGATACTTTTTCGGTTTTCTTTACGTGTCGATTTGACTCAGTCTAATCAGAATTAAGCCACCTGGATAGCTCTGTCGTTCGCTTCGTTTAAGTCGTGGCAGGTGCAGTTGGTTGTGCATGAAAATGCATGAGAGAAGTCTCTTCGAGCGGCGTTAAATATTATGTCATTGCGATTCCAAACACCCGGCGCACCCTGGACAGCACCTGGTAACGCAGGGTCTATCTGACTAATCCTGTCACCACGAAGATTCAAACTCAGTTTGATACGTTTCTGGAAAATAATAAATAAGGTTTTTATTGATATATTACTTTGCCGACGTGACATACAGTGTAGTTCCAAACTTGTTATGTAGAAACCCATATTTATGATCTAACCCTTCTCTAAAAGTGTCATAAAAGGCGACTTAGGAATTTATTTATAGACTCTGCTCTCAGAGGCCTCGTAAAAGTTGATTTAGGAAATCTATTAAGGCTATGCTTTTTACTTTTCTTTGCAATTATTCCTGATGTTTTTGATAACTGTACAAACATGAATATGCAATCTGCATTGTCTAAGCTTAATTTTGTACAAATCTGTTTTCAGTAGGTATTTCTCACAAAACAGTAACACAAAAACTTACCCCGATAGATAGACCTTTAAGTCGATCAAGATATAAGGGCCTAATAAGATTTACCGCGTCCAAGTTAAAGTCAAATTAAGCCACCCTGACGATCTTTTTCTTGCATAATTTCTATCGATATTTGACACCAACGTGACCTCGACTGTCGCAGCACTGTTGTACTCACTCTGCGAGCCCGGGACGCTCATTCACAAAATGGAATGTTATATTAGGGAAGTTATTTTGCATACCAGAAAGTATTATTTATGTTCAGGCTTTTGTTCTTTTTGCGGTGAGCAGAGGTCGGGGCTTTAAATAGTTTTCAGTTCGTTTGACGTCATCTGCTGCTTTAATTTTACTAATAGTTAAGTATGATGTAGTAATCGGTCACCGATTGATGTGACTACGCTTGGAGGAGGTCTATGTCCAGCATTGGACGTCTTTCAACTAAAATGTTGATGATGACAATGCTCTGTTGTTCCCTTGGCTTCTCATTAGTCTTTGGTTTTCCTTGTACTTATGCGCTTCAGAATCATTATCTTAACCTTATCCTTATGATTAACTTGTTGAAGATGAGAGTAATTTTGTAGTGCCACAGATTAACCGCATTATTCTTGAAGTAATCGTAGCTATTGGATCCTTACTTTATATCCTATACTTATTGTGCCCTTTGCTGGGACATAGGCCTCTTTTCTGTTAGCTAAAATCTATCTGTGTTGGTATTACGACATTTTTGTATTTAATTTCTATCTCTATTTAACACCAACAACTAGTAATTAGATTTAGCTTTAAAATAAACGCAGCAAAACTTAAATCAGTTAGCACAGATGCACCCAACAACAATGCAGTTACATTCAACATGCGACCATAAAAACGGACTAACAAATTCATATCACAGCAATGCATACAGACCGAGATTCTATTAGGTTTGTTACACACGCAGGCATATTAAATTGCTCTGAGCAAGTTTAGTCAAATATCACATCAACTCAACACGAACTTTATTGTGATTCCAATATGTTGCTTTAGGACTTAGTAAACTAACTAGGCAATACATGCTTCAGCAATAACAATACAGATGTATGATTTATATATTTTTCTCGTTTTTCTTATTTCCAACTGTGTTGCAAATCGGCGACAAATCTATCTGAATGCAGCTGAGTACCAGTATTTTACCTGAAAGGACTCTATCAGACTTCTACAACCCAGTAACTGGCTACGTTGATCTTGGCAAAGACTGGTGTCAGGTTTATCTCATCATTTCAACCGAAAGACGTCCACTGCTAGACATAAGGCTACCGCAAGCGTCGCCACACTGATTGGTGCTTTGCGATTCGTGTCCACCGGACGCCCGCAGCCTTGCCCAGGTCGTCGTTCCACCTAGAGGGAGGCCTTCCAACGCTGCGTCGTCAGGTACGCGGTCGCCACTCTAGAACTTTTCGGCCCCAACGGGCATCCGTTCCGCGAGCAATGTGCCCTGCCCACTGCCACTTAAGTTTGGAAATTCTTCGGGCTATGTCGGTAACTTAAGTCAAGAGTGAATAGGTTTCTTCTAGGCAAGCGTGCTTCACCGTAGACCACATCAACGCTTAACATCAGGCGAGATGGTGGTCAAACGCGAGCCTATAGACTATATAAAAAAAAACAACCTTAGTTCTCTTGCAGATGTCTTCATTTCTGATTCGATCACGCAAGGAAACGCCGAGCATATCCCTTTAGCGTAGCCCTCTCCCTTTGTGTGACTTTAAGTTTTCTGATGAGGCCCATTGTGAGCGACCACGCCTCTGGTTTATCTGACTTCTGACTATCCGTAAGAAATGTCAAAAATTTACAAATGATAGACAGGACCAACGACCTAACGTGCTTTACGAGACACAGAATTAAATCAACTATATCAAGAATACATGGAGGAATAAGACTTATTATTGAGGAAATATTTTTTAGGATCAATACAATTTTTTAAATTTTTTTCTTGCAAATTATACCCCAGCAATAATGTCTAGAAAATTGCCCATGTGGCCGTGTAAGCTTAGCTTTACCCCGTGGCAAGATGACGACACAGACATGTGGGTTCCGTTTTACGTCTAATTGGATTCCGTATGCAAATGTACGCCTTTTCATTTATTAGAGGCTTGGTGGAGGAGCTTGGCACATGGCTCTTTAAGAAGTGAACATTAAATTAATGAGGAATATGGAGGAAGAAGTGAAGGTGGTATTATGAAGGGAATAGGTGATATCCATTTAGATGGTAAAAGCATGGAGACAAGTCTAAGTTGATTAGCTAGAATACAATCATTATAGCTTATTAGGGTTCTGTACTCGAAGGGTCCACACGGAGCCCTATTGCTGTCACTCACGTGTCTGTCTGCCTGTCGGTCGTCTGTCACACTCAAGTCTCTGTCTGCCTGTCGGTCGTCTGTCACACTCACGTGTCTGTCTGCCTGTCGGTCGTCTGTTACACTCACGTGTCTGTCTGCCTGTCGGTCGTCTGTCACACAGGTTTTACAGCCAAACGGTTGAAGTTAGTCTTCAAATTTCACAGTATAAGTATCTTGTTGATCCAAAGCCATATAAATTATCAAAAAAATATTTTCAAATGTTTTGCGTATGATACTTAGCATTAAGGTAGCTTTCTATTCGGGCAAGCATTTTTCTAATTAGTTCAGTAATTCCAGGGATTACTTTAATTATAGTCACATAATGAATGCTCTTCAGAAAGGCCATGAAGCACAAGTCAAATTTCAAAATTTAAAAAACCCCCGACACATTTTTATATCATGCTACATAATTTATCTAGTATATAGTACACGATACGACTCGATATCTTGCGAAAACACCTGGATTAAATAGTAAAACGCCCATAACTTTTGAACAGATGAACCGATTTTATTCAAACATAGCTAAAAACACTCTCGACAAAATCTCCTTACACACAATAAAAAATAAATCAAAATCGGTTGATCCGTTTAGGCGCTATGATGCCACATACAGACACACAGATACACAGCTTCACACGTCAAACTTGTAACACCCCTCTTTTTCCGGTGGGGGTTAAAAAGGAGTATGCAAGGATCGTAGCAGGTGCGTCTGTAGTTTCTACCTACCCCCTTAGGAAAAAGGCGTGACTTTATGTATGAATGTATAGGATGTCTTACGATCATTGATTTTTGTTGGAGTATGTGTGGATATTTAACCACAATATATATATATATATATATATATGCCAAAAGTACAGCTCGAACCACTTTATCACAAGCAATATCTGCAGCTGAAGTACAATTCAAAATATACGAGTAGGAGGTCACACAGCACATACTTTAAGCTCCATGATACGTGGATAAAAAAGGGTTATATAGCTCTTGCTAACAACCTTCCCCGAAAATGACCCATTGTGTTTTTAAGCCCACATTCCTAAATATGGCTCCTAAAATTTTGGGACGGTACTAAAAAGGTGTGTGTATACATGTACCTATAATGTAACTATCCGTATTTGCACCTCCGTAATATACGTCGTCGTCGTAATCGGGACTGAACGCCGCGCGGCCCGCGCTTGCTATTCAGAACCCGCAAAGCCGCTGAATCTCGCCAATCCCTCATTAATATACGATTCTTTTCTTTTCAGGCGGGAAAAATCTAATAAGAGGACAATGGCCGGCTCCCGTGAGAGATTGCTCTATGAAAGGAGGCCTGATTACGAATATGAATACGAATTCAGACGCCGATATGAACCGTACGACAGGGAGACCCACAGAGAGAACAATCGATACCGGCAGGAAAGGAGACGTGATCTACACGACCGACCTCGGCGCAAGAATGGCTATGTGTATGAAGATATATACTCCGACTTCGACGAAGCACAAGGACGATTATCTCTGTTCAGACCTATTAGACCCGAGTACTTGAACCTCCCGACGACTTACGACATTAAATACAACTCGCTGCCGAGAAATTATTATAACTACGAAGACAGAAATAATCGGCGGTACAAGAAGGATCATTACGATTTTAGAATCGAAAACGAGAGGCGAACGCGGGAATCTTATGAATCTTATAGAAAAGCTGTCGAATCTAGACCGAAAGAAACAAATTCCAGTCTTAAGAATCCAATAAAGCCTACAATTAATTTAACTAATAATTCAAACAAATATACTTTGAACGCTCGCGCTCCAACTAATTCTAGTTTGAAACAACCGAATAACGTTGCAGTATGCAAACCACATCGAATATCAGAAAAGAGTGCACGCTATTGGACGACGGACCCTCCCGAGCGAGGACGAAACCGGTCGAAAAAATCTGAAGAGCCGAAAAAGAACGTAAAATTTTCCGAGGTGTCAGGTTGCAACAGAAAGATGGTGGTTGACGATCCAATTTGCGGGAGGAAATTGGTTCCAGTGAGAGAATTGGAGGTATCGTTAGACCAGATGATACAGAACGGTTATTTTGAGAAGCACAACATTCCGATATCGAGGCCTGTTGGCGAAGTGAAGGAAGAGATAAAGGGTACGACGGGCAGCGGCGTGCCAAACGGGAAGTGCTTATCAGGCACGGGCGGAAAGGAACACCAGGCGACCAGGAAAACACGGCATCTACCGCAGGTGAGTGCTAGGTCTTTTTTTTAGGAACTGTTGAATATTGTTGCATAATTGTTTTGTACTTAGTAGTACAAATGATTTTTATGAAAGTTAATGTGAAAAAAAAAAAATATTATCAACTTCCACTCCACCACTTCCACTTTTTCTTCTTCGGTTTATTTTTTTGTTTAAAAGTTTTTATTTATTGTTGTTGTTAGATTAGCATTACTGTTTTCCATTTTGGCGCAGAGTTTGAGTAACATCTGATAATGAGATTAAATACAGTGCTGTTTTTAACCCCCGCCGGAAAAAGAGGGGTGTTATAAGTTTGACGTGAGTTGCTGTGTATCTGTGTTTCTGCCTGTGGCATCATAGCGCTTAAACGGATCAACCGATTTTGATTGGAGGTACTTACCAAAACTAAAAAGAGGCGATGCAAAATTGAAGACTAACTCTTTTTCCGGTGTTTTTGTCCATTATGAAATTCGCAATACGCACTACATACAATGATATTCAAATAAAGAGAATATCATTGACTACATATGATATATAAAACAAGTAAAATTTAAAAACCCCCGACACATTTATCTTGCGAAAACACCCCGATTCAAACAGTAAAGCGCCCATAACTTTTGAACGGCTGAACCGATTTTATTCAAACATAGCTAAGAACACTCTCGATTAAGTCATCTTTCAAACAAAAAGCAACTAAATCTAAATCGGTTCACCCGTTTGGTCGCTATGATGCCACAGACAGACACACAGATACACAGCAACACACGTCAAACTTATAACACCCCTCTTTTTTCGACGGGGGTTAAAAAAAAAATCCGACGAATGGAGGAAGTTCTCATTCCTCCTTTTTTTGGAGTCGGTTAATAAAAATATTTAACACTAATCTGGATTATAATCTTCTTCGCAAAATCCACAAAAATCTTCTAATACTCGCCATTTCCATCTCTGCTTTTGACATTTAAAGTGTCACAATAAAGTCCATTGTTCTCGAAGCTTCCCGCTCGCGGGTCTGGAGATGCACAGAAACAATGGCCTTATAACAACCAGGATTAAGGGCTATTATACTATAACCTTCTTTTGAATACCGTTACTTTAAGAATTGGAGGTGGGTAATTAGACATGAGTGATTAATTGAGGGGTCTTGAAAGTAAGAGTATGATGGGAACTGTACATTTTTAAGGATTTCGTCCTCTCCTGTATGTTTTACAACTGTGACAGTTGTTTCGGAAAATCAGGAGCCCAAAAGTCTGATAAACAGTAATTTCAAGGGGTATCGACTTACCCAGTAACTGGGCTGTGAAGTCATGTAGGCAAACAGGTACTGGTATTCAGCTACACCCGGTTAGATTGAAAACCGAACCCAACATAGGGGGAAACGGCTAGGCAGACAGTGATTCCTCTCGCGTGTCGGCAGCTTAGTGTCTGTTACCTAGGGTATAGATCCTAATTGTTATAGTCACTCCCTCGCCAATGTTTTTATTTACCTATTTAAATTATGATATTTATTTTTCTTGGTGTAAACATTTAGAAAACGAATGAATGAAGAATGTTAATTATTTAATATTATACATTTCGATTTAAAAAGGTTGTAACCAATGATATTCAAATAAACAGATATGTTATGAGCGCGCGCATTGTGAAGACTCGAATAGGTCACAATTGTGACCTTTAGTCTTTAGTTTATCTCACGCATGGCGAAGAGCGATAGGCTTTGTTGAAACAAAAACAAAATAAAAAAAATGCCATCGTGTGTATTTAGAAATTGTACCAATTATGATACCAAAGTACATAAAACAGAAGAGATCTCATACCATATTATTATACTTTTTTTCTAACATTCTGATATTTGGAGGTTAGAAAAAGATAACAACATTGGTGGTCAGAATAATGTTTGTTTACATTCACACGCAAGTGACAAACACTAGCTGTCTCTTTTTTTCTTGTTGGTTTTATCAAGCCATCCCTTTCGACTTGTAGTGAAATGTCAGATGAATGAAAAGTGTGTACCTATGTGTGCTGCCACTGCTGCGCGGAACACTTTTTCAATTGTTTTGTGAGTGTATAACGTATCTGTTTATTTGAATATCATTGGTTGTAACCAAATTATTAAAAAAATACTGACCGGTTATCACCAAAATCTTAATAAAATCCATTTGATATCAAAAAGAAAAATTTCATCCATATTTTAACACCAAATGGCCCAGTGTATCTTTTCTTCTAATATATTATATATATATTAGTTCCTGGGCGACCGAGCTCTGCTCGGGTGAAAATAGAGAATACGACGTTTTCTAAAAATTAAACCATGTAGATCGATTTATCGCCCCCGAAACCCCCTGCATGCTAAATTTCATGAAAATCGTTGGAGCCGTTTCCGAGAATCAGATTATATATATGTATACATATATTCAAGAATTGCTCGTTTAAAGGTATTAGATAGATAGATATATTTTAGATAGATAAAAAGTTTGTAAAATAAAATCGCGTTTCGTGTCTTAAATGTGGTGCTAATGTGTGTATAATTTTGAGAATTTATTCCGGTAATTGTATTATTATTATGATTAAATTAATAGTAAACTTAAGTACAGATCATAATAGTACCACAAGTTAAAAAAAAAAATAACCAGCCAAGTGCGTGTCGGTCGACGCGCAGTAATAGGGTTCCGAAGTTGCATAATATTGCGGACTAAGAAGAGAGATTTTTTTGTTACATTAACATTAAAACGGTTTCAGCGGCTCACAACGTGAAGTTAGATAAATATTATCTTATTGAGTACCACTGCGGGTGGAGGCAAGCGTATGTAATAAAGATTTATAACCAGCGTCTTTTAATCATTTGAATACTGCAGTATTGCCTTTACGGATATAGTCTTCGTTAAAATGAGCAAATATTTACAAACCGAAAACAAATATTTTGTTATGAGTATTTGCAAACAAGTAGGTTCAATTATTTCATGACAGGAACGAACAACCAACGTAAATAAGCTGCAATAAATAATCTATATGAAGGACGTCAATTGCAAAAGGAGCCGATACGAGCGCGCGTTAGAACCACGGGTAATGGTATGGTTCGTTCCTGGATGTGAGGAGCGCACGCTCCTTTTTTGTTTCTCTTTCGGAATTTGAAAAATTTCGAATGTATTCACCTGTAATCTGAGGTATTCACTATTTCGTTATCGAAAGTTCTACGCTTCTCAATTAGTGATGTAGTCGGGTCGAATATTGACATCATAAGTGGATATCGACAAAAGAAAATAAGTAAATTTAATATTACTATAAGAAAATTATGAAGAGGCCCTACTAATTTAATTATGCCCATTGAGGCGGGCCTCAATGGGCATAATTAAATTAGTACATAATTTCAAATTGATTTTATTTATAACAACTAAAATTTCAAAATATCACATTTATATATATACCCTGACACATTTTTATTTCATGCTACATAATTTATCTAGTACATAGTAGATACGCTTCGATCGGCAATCTATTGATACGTAATTATGACACGATATCTTGCGAAAACACCCCGATTCAAATAGAACCGATTTTATTCAAACATAGCTAAGAACACTCTCGACAAAATCAACTTTCAAACAAAAAAAAAGTCGTGTGGCACTCGGGGACTGCCGCTGTAAAGCTATTGCATAAAATTTATTCTAGATCCAGTCCTGGAAAATGCGTCAAAAAAATTAAAAACGTTAAAAACTCGAAAACGTAGCGAGCCAAACCCGCATTTATTTACGATTAATAAAACTCTAAAAAACAAAACAAAAATACCCTTATTCACATTGAAATAAGGTCGCTTTTCTTTGACAAGCAAAAGTGACCCTTATTCTCATTAGCATAAGGTCCACATTGATCACCATTGTCACAGAAACAGCTCAGAGAGACCGATAAAAGGCAAAAAAATTACGACCAACTAAAATTTTAAAACCCTCATATCTCAGAAACGGTTGGAGTTAGCGCATTTCTGACAAAAAATTTGCCCCCCTGCCCGCCGCTACTTCATCCAGGAGAACAAGATAGGATTTACCCCCCCCCCCTTAACCGTTTACCTCCCCCCGCAAAAAAATTTTTCATTCTAAAAATACCAACACGGAAATCGAAAACAAAGGCAACAAACCTCCCCCCTCCCCCCGCCCCCCTGTCCCTCACCACTCAGATTGCCCGTCGGAGTGGGGAGCGTGAGGTTTTTTCGTTACGGAATTTCTGGATTCGGTAGCTTAAAACCAAATCAATATCGGTTCAACCGTCTAAGAGCTATGATGCCACAGACAGACACACAGATACACAGCAACACACGTCAAACTTATAACACCCCTCTTTTTACGGCGGGGGTTAAACATATATACAAGCCTCCAAATAATAAAAGAAACCATTTCTTATTTTTCGAATTAAGAAATCGGGTATCTATCGATATTGATAATGTAATTAAAATTGAAATGTGTTATATTGCACTGATGTGACCATGGTTGAGTAGTAGTAAATATCGAGCTATGACACGAATGTCAACCTTTCGGCAAACGCAATTAAGTTTATAATTGCGACCAATGAGAATACCGTCATCTATGGTCGGGTAACGGAATTTGCTTGGCAATCGAATCTTATTTGACGTTAGATTACAAAACGTCGAACATACTTCTGCACTAACACAAAATAGACTCCCCCGCGCGTTGCGCCGTATGGACTACAGACCGGTACTGCCAACGACTCCGCCCACTCCAATACGTTATTCGAGCTTAAACATTATTAATTTAGACGTCATTATTATTAAGGATGTTGTGGTTTTATTTTTGTATATTTTTATTTTTACATGGTTCATAAGCATATATTTACTATCTGTTTCACACAGCTAACAACGTTATTTAAGTAATATTTCAATGGCATTTGTACAATATTTTACTGTTCCAAGACTGTACATTTTATAAGTTGGTCGACTATTACTCGTAAACTTGTAAAGCCTACTTAGCTGTGATAGTTTTCCTTTTAATTTCGTTATATATACTACAGCCGTGATTTTTTCACATAGCCAAGAGCAACCATTTCGCTGGCAGGGGGGGGGGGGACACCTGACTCTAACAAAAATTTGCAATTTGAAGCTTAATGTTACGCAAACGGATCTCTGAATCGAAAACTGGTTGTAGCTAACCTATAATATTTATGAATGGCCTATCCAACGATACCCCACACCATGGGATGGACGAGAAAAGAAACATCCCCACTTTACGTCTATAGGAGGAAATCGAAAAAAAAAGAAATTCTTTGTTTTTTTTTACCACTTTGTTGGAATTATTAATATGTATATCCATGCCAAATTATAGATTTCTAGTACTTAGAGTCTCTGAGCTAAGCTGCGTACGGACAGACGGACAGAGCGATACTATTAGGGTTCCTTGTTGACTTCGGAACCCTAAAAACCTTGCAGGAAAAGTTTGCACAATTTCGTGAAAATTATCTAAATAAAATTTTGTTTAGTTTGAACGGTAACGGAAGAAAATCAATAGTTAATGGCGCTGTGTTTATTTGTGTTGTGCTTGTGACACAGTCGTTAGCGAGAATCGGTTTAAAAATAAAATATAAAAGCTAACCATGCATTGTCATCCAAACTAAACGTGTATGCAAAATTTCATCGTAATCGGTAGAGGATATCTGCTTTAAAATTCAGTTACAAGATTTGACCCGAAAGCGTATGCAAGTATTATATTATGAGTGCCCGAACACACTTACATACATACATTGAAGTTAAATAAAAGCTTGTAATAAAGGCCTGCGGTGTTAAGGGCAGGTAGCCCGACTTTTACATCTCTTTGATTCATTATTAAACAAACAAATACTGATTTTATAAATGCAAAAAAAAACATATATATTGTAGTTCACTATATGTCCTTTTCATTTCTGAGAGTCAAAACATGATATCAAAAACTTCACTTGATCAAAAAAAAATCGGAAGAGGAGGCTGAAACGATGTTTTTTTGATGATTTATATAATTTTTCTTGAAGATTATGAAATATTTACTCTCAAAAAACATATCTCAAATAGTTAACAACTTATAGAACTTTATTCTCAGAGTAGAATTTATAAAATAGTTTAATTGTTTTAATAATAAATTTATATATAGCACAGCGGCCGCCGTACGGCTCTTCAGTCGCCCGCGAGGCCTTGACGAGGCCAGACCTATGCCAGTTTTATTCGTGCTGGACTTCTCGCTAATCTATAGACCGATTTATTGACAGGTGCAGCTCATCGACGTGGCGTTCATTAGTGAGACGCTCCTGGGACCTGCAGAGACGATCAGGTTCCCGGGATATCACGTCTACAGGAAGGACGAGAGGTCGGCCTCAGGCACTAATTACCGCGGTCTGGTGGTTTTAGTTAAGCGGAGAGTCGTCCACCAACCTATCCCCCCGCCCCCAGCCAGCACCTTTTACACGCTGGGAGTACAGGTTCATGTCGCCGGCGAGGACTTGGACATTTACGTTGCATACAGCCCGCCGCAAGCCAGCTTTAGCTTAAGTGAGCTGAGAGCGCTCATCAAGCGGCTGTCGCACTCAGTAATCCTTGCTGGCGACATGAATTGTAAGCACCCAGCGTGGAACTCGACAACACGCAACACCGGGGGGAATCGGCTCTTCGCTGACTCAGAGGCCCATGGGTACGTCCGGCCCGGAGGTGCCTACGCACTACCCGGACAACCCCATGCACTCACCTGATGTACTGGACATTATCGTCCACAGCGGCCTAAACTGCCAGATTGCGCAGCAGGTGATGGACGACGAGCTACTGTCTGACCACCAGCCAGTGCTCGTCGTGCTGTCCAATGTGCCGATCCGACTCTCGCCTCCAGCGCCACGTCGAGCAACGGATTGGACCAAATTCCAGGTAGAGTTAGAGACCACCACTCCTACTTGGCCCACCAATACCGCCGCAGACGTGGATGGACTGGCAGCAGGTATAATCGCCAGCATTCAGAGCGCCTACGAAAAGGTGACAACAGAGATTACGCAGCCGCAGGGGGTAGCGCATAAACCCCTGCCCAGTCACCTAAAAGAGTTGGTCGCCAAAACCAGGCGCCTGCGAAAAAGATGGCAAATAACCCGCTGCCCAGTTATGAAATCGGAGCTTAACCGTCACGCGGAGAAGGTACGGGCCAAGCTCCAAGCGCACAACGCTGATGGCGACTGGCCGGCAGTACACAGACTCTGCCGGCAACTATCAAACGCCCCAGCTCCAGTGCGCCCGCTCCTACACAACGACGGGGCGCCTAGGTACGCCGCGCCAGACCGCGCGGAGATCTTCGCCTCCCACCTGGAGCGTCAGTTTCAGCCGAACCCGACTGATAACCACGAGCATGTCGCAGCAGTCGAGCGACACCTTGTCGAGTACTTCGACACGCCGATAGCTCTCGAAGAAGAGCTCATCTATTTTTCGGCATGCGCAGTCAGACGCGCCATCCTCCGTACCAAGCTGAGAAAGGCGCCCGGTGCAGACGGTATCACCAACACAGCGCTGCGCCACCTGCCGTACCGAATGGTAGCGGCGCTGGCGCGCCTGTTCACGGGGGTACTACGCACTGGGTCGTTCCCCTCATGCTGGAAGGAGGGGCGCGTCATAATGCTGTCCAAGGCGAACAAGAATGTGCTGAAGCCAGAGAGCTATCGGCCCATCACGCTCCTGCCCACATCTGACTCCGAGACCTGATCAGTTCGGGTTCCGGTCGGAGCACAGCACGACGCTCCAGCTATAGAGAGTACTGCACTTACTATCAGCGGCGCTAAATAAAAAGGAGCACGCAGTCGCAGTATTTCTCGATATGGAGAAGGCATTCGACCGCGTCTGGCACGAAGGCCTAATATACAAAATGACGAAGTCAACTGCGCCCCGTCGCATTGTTAAAGTGGTCTCTTCCTACCTGAAAAACAGGACATACAGGGTGGTGGTCGACGGTGTGCTCTCAAGCGCCCGACCCATAGCTGCAGGCGTACCTCAGGGCGGATGTGTCTCGCCTCTGTGTTACTCATGTTACACCGACGACATTCCTTCGACGCAGGAATCCACGCTCGCGTTGTATGCCGACGACGCCGCGTATATTTGCACGTCCATAAACGCGCGTCACGCGGCAGTGAAAATGCAGCGCGTGCTCGAGTTACTTCCCGACTGGCTGTCAAAATGGCGGTTGTCGGTGAACGTGGGTAAGACACAGGCACTCCTAGTCGGGTGCGCCCACCTCCCACCACCCCTCAGGCTGCAGGGGGTAGACATCGAGTGGACCCCCAGGGCGAAGTACCTGGGGGTGACCATCGACAGAAGGCTCACCATGGCAGGCCATGTAAAACAGGTCGTCGCTAAGGTAAGAGCGGCGCGCGCTGCACTCTATCCAGTGCTCTCATCTCGACTCCCTTTGCGTGCAAAATTGGGCGTGTATAAAACATATATACGCCCAATTCTCACATATGCCGCCCCAGCCTGGCTCGCCCTCACTAGCGAGACAAACAAGAAACGTATCCGTGCGCAGCAAAACCAGACGCTGCGCCGGATAACGGATGCCCCTCGCTACGTGAGGAACGATGTTATAGCCCGGGATCTCGAGATAGAGAGCCTGGATCAATTCTGCGCCCGCTTAGCAACCAACATGTTCGCGCGTGCCGACGCCTCTGCTTACCCACATATTAAGCAGGAAGCGGCATGGCACACGCGCCCGCCCGACACCCGTCGCCTTCCGCGCGTCCTGTGCAATACATAGGCCCCGCCCATGCTCCCCCCAACATCTCCCCCCTCCCCCCGCAGCCTCATTACCGGACTGACGCTTGAGCGAGCCGCACATCACATCACGCGCCTCGCTCATACAACAATACTCTACTGATTACATACATACGGTGTACATAGTGTTCTAAGTTAATATAGGCACTATATACACTGTAAGTCACACAATCATGACTCCACATACGTATAAACTCACATAACAAGCATAAGCCGTGCGCGGTGCGTGCTCCGTTTAAACATGAACGGTGTTACACAATACAATACCGTTCAAATACTCATGATCGGTCCCTTAGCCTGGGACGTAACTGGCTAGCTCTGGAAGCGTGTCAGGCGGGGACCATACATCCACAGCTGGGCGCGCCAATATAGTCGACACCTAGTCGCTGACTATTTCTCGCTCGGCTTCTGGCCGAGAGAGAAATAGTCAGCGAGAGGAGACCGATTTATTATGAGACCACAGTGTAACAGAATCAGTAGGTTAGGAAAGTTTTTTAACAGACTTCAAAGAAGACCGAAATATTCGTCATGGGTGTATTTTATTTTGTTTTTTTGGGTTATTAGACAAAATAAAATACAAAAATTGCGAATATTATTAGTCAAAATAAAAATTCAAAATGGCGCCGACCAAAATTTCTGAAATTTTCGTCATGGGTGTCATTTTCATGGTTTTTGGGGTCGATAAATGCTAATATGGGGTCAAAATGAAAACACAAAATGGCGCCGACCAAAATTTCTGAAACTTTCATCATGAGTGTCATTTTCATGGTTTTTGGGGTCGATAAATGCTAATATAGTGTCAGAATGAAAATACAAGATGGCGCCGAACAAAATTTCTGAAACTTTCGTCATGGGTGTCACTTTAATGGGTTTTTGGGGTCGTTAGATACGAATTTGGGGTCAAAATGAAAACACAAAATGGCGCCGACCAAAATTTCTGAAACTTTCGTCATGCAATTTTATTTTGACCACAAATTCGCATTTAGCGACCCCAAAATCCCTGAAAATGACACCCATGACGAAAGTTTAAAATATTTCGGTCGGTGACATCTTGGAATTTTATTTTGACTACACATTCGCATTTAGCGACCCCAAAAACCCTGAAAATGACACCCATCACGAAAGTATGAAATATTTCGGTCGTTGCCATCTTGCAATTTTATTTTGACCACAAATTCGCATTTAGCGACCCCAAAATCCCTGAAAATGACACCCATGACGAAAGTTTAAAATATTTCGGTCGGTGACATCTTGGAATTTTATTTTGACTACACATTCGCATTTAGCGACCCCAAAAACCCTGAAAATGACACCCATCACGAAAGTATGAAATATTTCGGTCGTTGCCATCTTGCAATTTTATTTTGACCACAAATTCGCATTTAGCGACCCCAAAAACCCTGTTTTCTTTTTGTTTCTTTTTAGTCCGTCCGTTTATGTTTTCAAAAACAAAAATAGTTAAAATAGTTAAACATAAATAATTGAATAAATAAAATACAATTTATGCCATTTTTTTTAAACTAAAGTACACACTATAAGTTATTATTTATTTACGACGCATTGTAACTCTCGTATTTCAGTAACTTTTAAAAGCAATAGTAATATAAACCTTCTCTACACACCTTTACTGTGGCTTTTTTCTCGACTTTACGCACACGCGAGCGCGCCGCTCGCTTCGCGGTAACAGTGGCGCGATAAATACCTACTTCGTAGGGAAAAGCTAGCCTTAAAATATCTATCGGCCATATTCGGTAAGTAAAGCAGAATTTTTTGATATAATAATAGAATGTTTTCAATTGGAATTGCCATGATTTATAAAATTAAGCAAGTACACCTAACAAAATATCTCAAAAATGGTTTTATCTTTCGTTTAATCAGCCACCTTGGCTGATTAAATTGTAATTGATAAAATCACAAACAGATCAATCAACTTTTTTTTTGCCTTTTTACGAAAATGGTTACAATCTAAGAATTACAATCTAGATTTTATAGACTACAAAGTGAAACCATTCATCTAGAATTCTAGACCTAGCAATTACCTCAAAATAACATTAATGCTCCTCTCAGACTTGTGTTTACCTACCCATATCTACCCCTACCTACATACATAGGTAATATCGGGCCATTTACCCCGAAGGGCTAAGCAAAGTTGCACCCATGGAATAGATATAAGAGGTTGGAAAGGCAAATGGTTCCTGATTTGTTTTAGAACGATCTCTGATTGTCTGTTCTAAGATACACCCTTATTGCGCCAGTTATTCTGTTTATGTCCTATATAACCAAGGGAAGAGCAAACATATCCATAAGCACAAACATAATCATTTCATCCATCATCGGCCATCATCACCATCATCATCTAAACCGGGATGCACAAAACATACACACATCTACATATAATAAAACAAACCTTTTACTATCGGACCATGATTAAATCTGCCGAACGCACAACGAAACACATTAAACCCTAATAACTCACTAACGCACTAAGGGTGCGGTTACACCGGCGAATTAGTTGCTCAATTCTAGGCAATAGGTATTGGTAATGTGTTTACATCAATTTCAAGCACAATGCGATGGCAAGTGGCAAAGTGGCATTCGTCAGCGATATCTGACGAATGCCAAGAAGAAAATTCTATTCCGTAAATTTTTGAGTTATGTATTGTTATAACTCAAAAATTTAAGGAATATAATTTTATTGCGCTTCTGAAAAGTTACGTGGTTAACCTTTTCATATTGACTTTCCAACAATCGTTAGCGCCAATAGAATGTAACGCCTAGGATGTAGCACTCTAGATTACACTGTCACACTATAGTTTTATTGACCAGCTTTTCCCCTGGATTCGCTCCCGAGGACCGGCCGCAGCAACTTTGTTTTTTTCGTGATAGACATTCAACGATAATGAAGCTTCTTATCACAGTGACAGATAATATATCATAATCGGGTTAGTACTTTTACAGATAACCTTTTTCGACAATTGAACAAACAATTCTAACTATTTAGACTACATTGCTCAACTTTGTTCTTCGGCAAGTGTTGCCAATAATGTGAAGTCGCTATTGAAATATGCGTATGTCTTTTTTTTAGTTTCTGCTCTTTTTATTGTGCGGAATTCTAATTGCTGAAAAATTGGCGATGTAAGTACAGCCTAAGGGTCGCGGCATATTATTCAGGCACGGGGACCAGAAGCCCGGGGGCCATTAGACGCACAGATTGGTGTAATAGCCCCCAATTATTTGCAACTAACATACATATCGAGTATTACACCAGTGTTGGATGAATTACTAATAGATAATGTTTGATGACACTCATAAACAAATAAAATAAAAATTAAGAAACCCCCGACACACTGTTATTTCATGCTACATAATTTATCTAGTACGATCGACACACACGCTCCGATCGACAACAAACTAAACACGCAATTATGGCAAGATACCTTGCGAAAATACCCCAATTCAAAGAGTAAAATGCGCATAACTTTTGAACGGCTGATTTTCATCAAAAATAGTTAAAACTCTGTCGGCAAAGTCATCTTTCAAACATAAAAAAAACTAAATCAAAATCGATTCATCCGCTTAGGAACTGTGATGCAACAGACAGATACACAAATAAAATATACACACTCCAACTTAACACCCCTCGTTTTTCGTAAGGGGTTAAAAACTAGTCAAGCTAACAATCAACTAGAAAAAACTTTTTTACAAAAAAAATACTACCGACTTCCAACTAAAAACACTACAAAGTGAAAAATAACTTTCGTTTTGGACACCGACTTAGAAAAACGAAGTCGGTGTCCAAAACGAAAAAAAATGGTACCCACCAAAGACAGCGAGAGTAGTAGTCTGTAGAGTATTTTTTATTTTTCACTTTTTAGTTGTACCTAATAGGCAAGTCATGAGTATGGTACTTATAATGCCAGAATAGATTACCCGAATACCATGAAACATGAACATAACCGGCGAAATGCGTGAGTGTACCAAGGTGAACTGTACACATCTGCATACGCCTTTAGAGTGTTCTGGCGTGATATTATGTTATAAAATGGTATAAACAAGAAAAAGACATGCGATTGCAGCAATCCCGAGAGATATCCCGTTATTTATTGAAAAGTTCTGTTGTATATCTCCGAAGTTCTTTATCAGAACTGCACCAAATTACAAAAAAATAATTTCTAAAATCGGTCCGCAATTGACGGAGATATCGGTGAATATAAAAACAAAACAAAAACAATCAAACATGAAGTCGAACGTAGAACCTACTTCTTTTTGGAAAGTCGGATAAAAATAGTTCTATTTGCAGATAAACCTCCAAGCCATACAATTACAACCAATGGAGGCAATGCGGCCCCTTCCAAATCCTTATTTATAGACAGTGTACATCAACCTTAACAACAACTCTGTAATGTTGACCTACCGGAGTAAATGACTTGTAATTAATAATCTGTCGAAGGCAGACGGATTAATCATAAGTTCACAAGCCCCTAATGAAGTATACTGGAAATTGTACTCTTTAGCAGAATGCGGCTTTGGAATTTTGGTTAGCGGCTTTCAAAGACTCAAAATGTTCGGCGTTAAAAGCCTTCGAGGCTTGAGTTTGTATAAATATCATTTAAATTGATACTATGAATTTGATTTCGTATAATTGTTTGCAATGATCAATATTATATTTGTCTACAGTTGCTTCTAAAATCAATGATTCCAAAGTTCATTATTATTTCTTGGAAATCTTACGACAAGTTGAAGATTGATCAATTTCGATGTAACACTAATGAAATTATCAGTTTGAAGTGTCAAAATGTCAACGTGTCGAAGTGAATCGAACGACAGATTAATGAGATGTCGCGAGGTTCAGAATTTTTAGGGCTTCAACTTAATTCTTAGACTGGCTTCATTTTAGTCACTGTATAAAAACTTTTATAGCTCGGGGTTTGACATACGACAGCATTATCATCATCAACACCATGTCCTCCTGGATCATCACCCATGGGTAGTGGTGGTGTCGTGACATAGACGCTCAGAGTGCCGCGGCGGCGCGCACGCTTGCACCGTGCTTTTCGCATCCGCCGCGTCGACGTTGCATGACTCACCACATAGAGCAACTCACCACTACAGTGAAATTTTAGAAAAGCTAATTTCGAGCAGTTAGTAGTAGGTACTCGTGTTTCCGCACTGAGATTCCCATTCGGTCCGTTGTGCGTATTTCAGCAGTTATATCGTCATTTGTTTCTAGGACCTCATCCCACGTTAACCCCGCATATTCAAAAAATTAAAACACCCGCCCGCTTAAAAAGCGAACTAAAAAGACGTAAACAAGAAGAAAATCATGCTGTGCAGTCGGAGATACATGTTCGCGAGCTGGCTGACCAAAATCAGATGTATCCTTCGACTGCACAGCATGATTCTCTTCTTGTTTTCGTCTTTTTAGTTCACTTTTAAGGCAGTCGGGTTTTTTGTGTTTTTTTATTTAACTTTTTTATTTATAAATTTGTAGTTATTTTTTTTTAGAATTAGTTGCTTTTAAACATATAAGTGTTATATATTTTCGTATGAAAACACCTCTAAAAACCCTTTATTTTGATCCCCCACACGACGGGTATGGAAGAAAAAAAAAATTGATGCCCCACAATATGGCGCAGAAAATCCGCCATATTTTTATTTTCCAATTTTAATGTAGCCAGTGACACGAATCGATTGACGTAAGAATCATCAAAATCGGCCAACACGTTTGGCCTCTAGAACGCCACATAGGAACAAACATAGACTGATAAACATATTACCCTCCAAGGGCAGTCGGGTAAAAAAACCAGGTTGTCCCCATGAAGCCATAGCAGTAAAGAAACTAGATATTCTTAAGCTGTACGTACAAGCTGTACGTAGTCGTAAGTCTGAGCGCGGTCGAGCGGCTCGGATCTTGTTATTTACACGGATTGCGGCTTATTAAATTGTGGCGTGGCTCAGGTTTGTAGGCGGTCTTGTGCCTTGCTGAATATTTAATGTGTTGGCATGGGATCACGACTTTTTTTTGTGGGGGTACGCATTAAAGCCAGAACGTTGTATGCTGTGATCTATAAGTCACCTACTACTAGTGATAAACGCTTTTTGTTACGGGTTATCTACATTTCTACACCTGAGATGATTAAATTCAAGTATATATAGTAAGCCACCTGTACTTACCAATATGAGTCGGATATGCCATTGAAGTAATGTTGTGTCCTCCGTAGTGTAGGCGTCAGGAATCTTCCGCTCGTCTGTTCTCAATGGTTGAACTTATAAAATCCTAAGAGATATATCACTTTCTACAATAATACTCAAGATTTGCCATTGCCGTTGTTCACAAATTAAATTTCAAAATTTAAACGAAATTAAAAGTGTGCGGCAATTTTTTTTTGTGTATGTTCACCGATATCTCCGTCAATTGTGGACCATTTTGTTTTTGAAAGAGTTAATTTGGTTAAGATCTGATGGAGAACTTTGGAGATATACAACAGAACTCCTCAATAAAAGACGGCAAATCTCTCGAGATTGTTGCAATCGCATGTCGGTTTATTGCTTATACTATTTCATAACATCACGCCAGTGCGCTTTAAAGGGGTACGCAGATGTGTACAGTTCACCTTGGTACACTCTCATTTCACCGATTAGGTTCAAGTTTCATAATATTCGGGTAATCTATTCTGGCATTGTAGGTATCTTACTAAACAACTCGCCAGGTAGATACAACTGAAATGTGAAAAATTAAAAAATCTTTAAAAAAGATACTACCGACTTCCAAATAAAAAAAACTACAAAGAGAAAAATAACTTTCATCTTGGAAGTCGATGTCTTTGGAAGGTACCAATTTTTGTGTTATGGACACCGACTTTTCTTTGGAAATCGGTAGTATTTTCTTAGTAAAATTTTTTTTTTTTGTATTTGAGTCAGTACTTCTAGATTTATAACCTTTTACAAAAATAATAGTTTAATAAAATTATTCAATAAAAAATCTTTTTTTTTAAAAGCTTTTTTCGTATTCTTCTCATCAAACACTTTAATTTGTTGCCCATATTATGGTAGTGCACAAAAAATAACTAGTTCGCCATAGTGGGTCGTCCACCATATTGTATTTAGAATGATGTCACTTAGCTAACCATGCATTGTCATCCAAACGAAACATGTCTGCAAAATTGTGGAGGATAACTTCTTTAAAATTCAGATTCAATATTTGACCCGGACACACAAACTTACATACATTGCAAGTTAAAAGTGTTAGTATCCAATTAGTAGGTACAGCTATGTTACAACCACAATATTTCTCCTTCAGCTAATAATATAATCCGTAACAAAATGACAACCTCGGCCAGAGGTGACCTATTTAATTCCTACCGGAGCCCCGGAGCAGGGGCCCACTGGCTTTTATGACGATGTTAGCCGACGGGGATTATTGAAAGTAAGCCTAACAATGGGAAGACTCGGCCATAAGCGTTACGCTTTGATAGCAAATTGGTTGTCGTTTAACACAGGCTATTTTTGTATAGAGATTGGCTTATGGGAGTGAAGTAATATTGTAGTAGTAAAGTAGTTTTTTATTTTATGTTTATCTAGTATTTAAGTAATATTGTATTGCCCGATTTGTGAACCAAAAAAAAAAGTAGGCTTATAATGTGTAGAACAACTAATAATATTAAGGCTGGATATGAGCTGATTAAAACGTTGACATTCACCAAAATGCTTGAGGGAACAAAACGCGCACTCGTTTCACACCCACGCGACCAAAAATTCAGTAGTTTTTGTACTTCCTTATTATTCTATGATTGAAAATAATTTAATAATAGTTGTTTTTCTTAAAACAAGCTTTTTTCTTTATTCTTCTCAGCAAACCGTTTCATTTGATACCCATATCATGGCAGTGGACAAAAAAGTAACGAGTGCGCCATCTTGGGCCGTCCGCCATATTGGATTTAAAATAACGTCTCTTAGCTAACCATTCATTGTCATCCAAGCCTATTAGGTAGGTCCTAATAGACTTGGATGACAATGCATGGTTATACAACTAAAAAGTGAAAAATAAAAACTTAAAAAAATAATAATACCGACTTCCGAATAATAAAAATACAAAGTGAAAATAACTTTTTAACCGACTTCCAAAAAGTATTTTTGTGTGCCGATATTGGTCCCATTTTAATTTAGTTAAGATCTGATGAAGAACTTCGGAGATATACAACGGAACTCTTCAATAAATAACGACAAATCTCTCGGGATTGCTGCAATCGCATGTCTGTTTATTGTTTATACCAATTCATAACATAACATCATGCCAGTAGGCTGTGCTTATTTGGGTAATCTATTCTGGCCTTATAGGTACCTTACTAAACAACTTGCCTATTAGGTAGGTAAGACTAAAAACGGAAAATAAAAAACTTAGAAAAAAAATACTACCGACTTCCAAATAAAAAACTACAAAGTGAAAAATAACTTTATTTTTGGAAGTCGGTGCCCATAACAAAAAAAAATTATTATTATTTATTATATTTCCAAAATACTTAACCTATTTAACATTTGGTTTTAGCCACACAACAAAAACCTCACAGGGCCTAACTGTGTGATGGTGCGCCGCTTATTTTAAATTAAATTACAAATTGCAATGCTTACAATATTACATATTAATTATTAAATTACATATAAAAATGCTTTCATAATAAACATTGATAAATTATTAAATTACATATAAATTTGATAAATTATTAAATGGTACCTACCAAAGACACCGACTTCCAAAAACTAAAGTAATTTTTCACTTTGTAGTTATTTATTTGGAAGTCGGTAGTATTTTTTTTTAAAAAGGTATTTTTCTTTCTTATTTTTTTTTTAAGTTTTTCTTTCTTATTTTTATGAAAAAACTTTTTTGTTGATAAGTGTTTTTCTGTTTAGGGTTTGTTGTTTTACATGTATCTAGATAATGATTGTGTTACAAGATATGATACGATGTAAATAGCACGATCTCAAAAGTAGTTCACTGGCTTCTTAATGAAAAAAAAAACAAATGCATTAAGTTTATCCTACCTCACGTTATGCAGGTGAAAACGTGTGTTGATAAAGGACGAAGAATTCAATCCTGAAAATAGCACAGTATTCTTAGACTTAACTTTAGATGCTAAGCTTCAGGGTAGCCCACATATAGATAAATTGTCAAAGAAGCTAAGCTCCGCAGCGTATGCTGTTAGTAAAATTCGTAATTTAACTGACATAGAGACAGCCCGTTTAGTATACTCTAGCTAGTTTCATAGTGTAATGTCGTGCGGTATTCTGTTGTGGGGAAATGCCGCCGACATCTAGACTATCTTTGTTTTGCAGAAAAGTGTTGTTTGATCAATTTATAAACTAAGCCCGAGACACTCTCTCAGAGAGAAATTTAAGGAGATTAATGAAATGACTGTGCCATCTCAGTATATTTATGAAAATCTTTTATATGGCCATAAAATATAAAATTGATAAACAAGTAAAATTTCAAAATTTAAAAAACCCCCCCACACATTTATCTTGCGAAAACACCCCGTATCAAACAGTAAAACACCCATAACTTTTGAACGGCTGAACCGATTTTATTCAAACATACTCGTAGCTAAGAACACTCTCGATAAAATCAGGTTTAAAAAAAAAACCGGTCAAGTGTGAGTCAAACTCGTGCGCCGAGGGTTCCGTACCTACCCATTATACAGACAAAGATACAGATAAAGATGGACATAATTGTCCTTTAAGCATTCAAAGCGTGATTTTCGCGGTTTCTGGAAGAGAGCTAATTAATTGAGCATTCGACCAGGCCTGCCTGTTAGTGTGAATGGTAGTAATGTAATGGTAGTAGAAATCGGTTTGTTTTAAAGTCATTGCTAGGGAGCTCTTGTGAGATGCTGAATGCTGAGCCCCGTTGTGGCAAGGTGGGCACACGTTTCAATGCCAAATATGTGGCCAGGGTCATCAGGTCTAAGTCTAGAGGTAAGTCCCCTGGGCATGATGAGCTCATTATCTTCAGGCATTGGTATGGAAGCCAGATCAACAGAGTTCGGTGGGTGGGTGTGCTGTCGGATTGGAGTGTGGAGTGAGACAGGGGGGATTGACTTCCCCTACCCTCTTCAATTTGTATATGAATGCCCTGATTGAGGCGCTTAGCAGTCAACATTTTGGTTGTCATATTGACGGTGTCTGTGTTAATAATAACCTTTAAAGGACAATGCTGACATTGGAATGGAACGGAGGGCTCTTTCCGAGCGTGTGAATATGATAGCTCGCAGGTTTGCACATTGTACTGCAGCAATAAAGGTGACGCTGTTTAGAGCATTATGTACCAACTTCTACACTTGCAGCCTGTGGGATAAGTATTCACGGGCGTCGTATGGAGCCCTTCGTGTCCAGTATAATAAAGCGTTCAGAAAACTGATGGGATTGCCTTGGCTTTATAGTGCGTCAGGGATGTTTGCGGCGACGCGTTTGTTTTTACGCGATAATGCGCAAGCGCGCACCATGAATGGTGGCCCGAGTTATGGACAGCCCTAACAGGGTTCTGAAAATGATTGCTGAAAGGGTGGACTATTCTTATATATACCTAGTTCACTGCTTTCAGTTACATATGTCACCATATCGTGTTGTTTACTAATACTTAGTTTTATTGCACATTGTTACTAACCCTTTAAGAGTCTTTGCTCGAAATAAATATTTAGAATAAGAATTTTACCGCCATAATAAAATTGGTTATTGGTGGCTAAGTTTTAAAGATATAGGCAAATCTAGATTTTCGCGAAAACTTGAAAGTACCATAATTTACCTTAATTTTCAACTTTTTTTTATTTTTTTGAAGTTTTCCTTTATTTGTGCTGTAAAAGTCCTTACTTTTTGCCAAATTTCGTGATTCTAGGTCAACGGGAACTACCATATAGGTTTTCGACCCAAAACCTATAGGTTACTTCCGGTTGACCTAGAATTCTCAATTTTGGTTAAAAGCAAGGTCTTACAGCAATAGTAAAGGAAAAATTACGAAGAATAAAAAAAGTTGAAAATTAAGGTAAATTTTGGTACTTACAAGTTTTCGCGAAAAACTAAATTTGCTTATATCTTTTTATCGTGGTGACTCAGGGCCTTGGTTTTTATACATCTAATAGGGACTATAGACCTCACTATCTGGTATAAATTTCAACTTGCTAAGTCCACCCGTTCCAGAGAAAATTGGTGGTGACACACGGACAGACAGACAGACGGACAAGAAAGTGATCTTATAAGGGTTCTTTTTTTATCTTTTGAGCCTAACCCTAAAAAATGAAATCAAAATCGGTTCATCCGTTTAGGAGCTATGATGCCACAGACAGACATACAGATACACAGCATTCAGTCGGCTAAGTTATTGGTTGAGTTTAGTGTGCGTTTTTGCTTACGAATGTTGCTTATTCGTACAATCCATCCAAGCACTTATTACGCGTTTATAATTACTGTTTTTATTCAGTAATGTACGAGTATCAATTATTTGACAATTCTTGTAAGTGACTGCGCAGCAGTTTATTTCCTGCATCTCAGTGTTTGTTGTGTAGTTCAGGCGATTGTCCTGATGAATTTCTGGCATGTTTGTTTTTAACCAATCTGGTCCATTTCACTAAAGTTTAAAATTTAGGAGTTGAAAAGGTGTGAGCCCTCGAATTGCACAGTCAGCAGGATTTTCTTCTGACTTCACATAGTTCCAGCAGTTTGCCGAGTTAATGCAGTTTATTTGTTTCACATAGCTAACAGACTACATACTTCTCCCATCGGTTTATATCGCCCAGCAACCAGGCTAAAACGACCTTGGAGTCGCTCCAACACCTTAAATGTAGGTTTCTAGTGCTGAGAGGGTTCCGAACCTTTTCTAGCAGTTGGGCTAGTAAAACCGCCCCGCAAAGTTCCATTCTAGGTACATTTAGTTTTAATATATCACAAGGTATTTTGTTATAGAATTTAACACAGTACCCCATGAAAGATGAGTGTACTTTAGCTAGTCTATAAGATGGTTGGTCTAACTTATCTTTATTTCTCGTATTACAGTTGTGTCTATCACTGACTTTACTAAAGACATGTATATTTTTCCTTACATACATAATATTTTCATAAATGAATTGGCAAGAAACTGTCATAATATTAATCTTTTTAAATAGTTCCCTAAGAGATTCTCGGTGACTTAACTTATATATGGCTCTGACAGCTCTCTTTTGCAATACAAATATTGATTCAATGTCAGCCGCTCGACCCCACAGTAAAATACCGTATGACATAATGGTGTGAAAGTAACTAAAATAGACCAAACGCGCGGTTTCTACATCCGTTTACTGTCTTATCTTTCTAACAGCATTAGCGGCTGAGCTTAGCCGACCCGCAAGAGATGTTATGTGAGGACCCCATTGCAATTTTTCGTATAGAGTGATTCCCAGGCAAACTGATTGATTTACAAAGTCCAGCTTTTCGCCATTCAATATGATTCCGTACTTCTACCATTCGGCAATGTGAATCCAATACATTTGTTTTTTTTTTAATTTAATACCAAATTGTTTGCCGTGAACCACGTTACTATTATTATATACAATGCGTGCTTAAAAGTTATCTGCCAAATATTCATCTCACCATTATCTCATGCACTATATTAATCGCGCAAACGAAACCCTTTGAGTTCAAAAAGCGCAACATCAAAAGAGAAAAACGAAAATCACAGTCAACCTCGCAAAAATTCTGCAAACGCTATTTACCTACTACCGCAGGTAACCTTTATCAAATTCTGGCCACCCCAAAAGCTTCATGCATCGATCCGAAAGCCCGAACTCCGGCCGTGTATGCAATCAGAAAAATTTCACGTCGGAAAGAGGAGGCGAAATTCCGTCCGGCCGGAGTTTCGGTCGCTCCGAAGTTTTACGGGAGGCAATAATCCGAGGGTCGTTAGTCCGTCCTAATGAGCTCGAATACGTTAAGTATCAAGTTTTGGCAATCAGGCTTAGAGTTAGTTCAACGGGATTATGATGGTGCATGGCACATAGGTGGATAGATGTGGCTGTATTTAGGAGAGCCGTATTCAGATTTATCTATGTGGTAAAGATGAGGCTAATGCGGTCATTTTAAGGCGGCCGTTCCTTCAAAGAAAAACTTTATAAGATATTTTTTTAAGGCTCTTAACTAAATTAACATGCTTTTATTAGCTTGGTATGTATTTATCTACTTATCTATGTAACGGAATCTTTGAACGTCATTTTCACCCCCTTCAAAATTTCGGCTTAATTTGAAACTTTGTACACTTATCAAGGAACAATGACAATGCAATAATTTAAATAGTTTTCCCACTACCCTTACCAGGATCTTCAGGATTAGCGAATGAATTAAAATTATTCATTAAAAACTAAAAATTATTCAATAAAAAATCTTTTTTTAAAACAAGCTTGTCAAGTTGTTTCGTATTCCTCTCAGCAAACCATTTCAAAATACACATTTCATGGCGGTGCACAAACAAAAAAGCTTTTTTCGTATTCTTTGCAGCAAACCCTTTTATTTGATACCCATTTCATGCCAGTGCACAAAAAGTAACTTGTCCTTGTGTATAAATAAAACCAATTTGGAATTATGTACCAATTTAATTATAACAACTAATAAAAAACCCTCTTCTTAGTCTGCATTATTATGCAACTACGCACCCTTTTACTGCGCGTGGCCCGACACGCACTTGGCCGGTTATATTTTTTGTGTTTTCAGCCGCCGTGTCTGTTCGAAGGCACCCAAAAAGATGCCTTTTGAAGACTACACGTAAATTAACTCCTACCTTTACAAAAATGTATCAACATAAGTCTATACCAAAATTTCATACAGATAACAAAAACTCCATTCACCCAGACTGTCCATCAAAATCTGCTTCAATATAAACAATAGACGCCGCGTCCCAAACTGACCGACGACGCCAAGTGAATCGATCATAGTGGAACAATGGAGGGGCAAAATGAAATATAAACAACTTGGAGTTATGTAAAGAATCGATAATCATACGTGACTCTTACCTTACTTTTATAGCGGCACCGACGCCGCCACTTACGAACTATTGACATGACGTCACACAAATCCTGCATCGTGAAAGCAAAGTTTTCGGCGCGATTTGAATACATACAACAGTCCGACAATAACCGTTGGACAGTTGCCTGGACACAACACCCGTCTGGTCGCAGGATCCTCCCTTTTCTATGGAGGTTTGTGGGAATCTGTTCCACATATTATCTCCAAACTTTTATAGGAGTTAATGATATAGGTACATTTTTATTGAAGGTAAACAGACTGAGGTATTATGGAAAGCGGTTGCCATCACACATTCTATCAGCGCTAAAATGTCTGGGATTGACATGGGCTACCGAAATGTCACGCGATCAATTCCTATCGTTACCGCTGATACATTGACGCTTTTTAACCGACTACAGCGAAGCAAAAAGAAGGGGTTATGTTTTTGACCGGTATGTATGTATGTTCATCTGTTCCCTCATAACTTCTAAACTACTTATCATAATTTGACAAATGAGGTGTCGTTGGAAACGTCTTGTTTGTCCGCTGGATATAAGCTATGTAACGTCACATTAAATTGAATATGGCTCCCTCATTTTCAACAGTACGAAGAAGATATATGAAGAAGTGCTGCAAGACATGTTGAAATGTAAATCGGGATTGTCGTCTGCATCTGCTGGTAAGGCGGAACAACCGCCTGCAACGCCTAAGCAATGTAAGGCACAATCGAAATTTACTTTCGACGATATCCAATTCCACGTACCTCCTCGGGAAGCAAGCGAGTCGCCGGAAAAGCAACTAGTTCTTTTGCGTCAACAATACTGCAACTTTAGAGCGTTCGAACGCACTGTGGAGAAGATAAACATAGCATTGGCAGTACCGATGGAAAAATGGGAATTAGAAGACAACTTAAGCACCCTGAAAACTTAATGGGAGCATATCGAAAAGGCAAATAGACTAGCTACTACAAGATGAGGACTCAATTTATCAACAGAAATACAATGCAGCAGAAAGTTTCTATAATGACCTGAAAAGGAAACTACAACACAACATCTGGAACAATGGACATTATGAGAAATCTACGCCAAAAATTCTAATACCGGATTTTAATGGAAACTATAACCAGTGGTTGACTTTTAGAGACCTCTACCTCGAAAGTGTACCCAACAATCCGACTCTTTCGAAGGCTCAAAAAATGAAACACTTGAAAACAAAACTGAAGGGTGCGGGAGAGAAACTGGTCCAGCATCTTGGCATAAGTGCTGAGAACTATGCATCTTGTTGGGAGATGCTGACCCACCGCTACGATAACAAACGGCTGTTATTTACATCATACATGAATACGCTCCTGAATCAACCTAGTATTCAGCAACCAACTGCAGCAAGCATACGGAAGCTTCACGACATCATGATGGAGTGCTTGAACAGGCTCAAAAACATCGGGCTAGACATTACCAATTGGGATCCGATCGTGGTTCATCTTTTGATTCAAAAACTAGATAGCGTAGCGTTACGTACAACGAATATATAAAGGAGATCAAACATCCCAGGGAATTACCCGACCTGGAAGAGTTCGACGAGTTCTTAGAATCAAAGTTCATGTCACTGGAAGCTCTGCAGGGAAGTAACCAAAAAATCTCGACATCAAACAAACCATGGAAATCGGAAAAGCAGCAAGCAACAACTACAAGAATAAAACGCAAGGGTCATCGTACTTTAACAAGTCACAAAACTCACCAAAAACCTTCTTCACGACAGCGAAAACATGCCCAATATGCAAAACTAATCACGTATTGATGAATAGCGAACAATTCTTGGCGATGGACACAAACAAACGGAATGACACAGTTCGCAACTTGCATATTAGTAAAAACTGCCTATTCAGCCACGGCGAAAAACAATGCAAATCACGAAAGACTGTAATTTGTGTCATAAAGCACACCATACACTTATGCATGAAGAAGAAACTGAACTATCTAGCAACAAACAAACAACAAGAGAGGAACACCCATCGTCGACCCTTTCGACTTCCTTTAGGGTCAACAACATAATGAAGGAACAAAGGGAAGTGTTGTTGACAACTGTACTTCTGAAAGTTAAGACAATTGATGGAAACTTCATCAACTTGAGAGGTCTACTAGACCAAGGCTGAGTGAGCCAAATAACGGAAAACGCGGCATAACGCCTCCGATTACTGCGACGTAAAGTGAGCGCTGTTGTATCGGGTGTCGGAACCCTTAGCGGCAACTGCAAATGGGCAATGAACTTAGAATGCCAGTCAATACATTCAGACTACAAACTCAACTTTGAAGCATTAATTATGAGAAAACTCATAAGCAACTTACCTACCGCATCATTTCCAATCAGCAACTGAGACTATTTGGAAAACTTAAAACTAGCGGATCCACAGTTCAACCGGTCGGGCCCGATCGATCTGCTCTTGGGCGCAGACATCTACTCAGAACTTATCCTAAACGGCGTCATCAGGAGTGAGAGATACCCAGTAGCTCAACAAACGAAAGTAGGCTGGATTCTATGCGGGAATGTAAAGACATTCAACTGCTTGGTGACACTAAACGATTTCTAAAACATGGCAAGATTTTGGGAAACTCCAAGCAAGTCATCATCAACTAGTGAGGAACAAACACTGGGAAGATTATTACAACGCAACTACCACAAGATCGGCGAACGGACAATATGTGGTACAAATGCCTATGAAGCCTAACTTCGAAACAAATTTAATCAATGCAAGGTCACAAGCGTTAGCACAGTTCCTTCAACTGGAAAGATAAATGCAAAAAAAACAAAGAACTCAGTTACGAGTACAAGCGTTTTAAGAACGAATACATCGCTATGGGACACATGAAACTGTACAGTAGCAGAAGAAAGTAGGGCCTGAGTTTACCTACCCCACCACGGCGTGATGAGAGCTGAGTCCAATACAACAAAACTAAGAGTAGTGTTCAACGCGTCGTACAAGACAAAAGGAGACAGTAGTCTCAATGATCACATGTACTGCGGTCTGAAATTACAAAAGGATATACTGACACTACTAATTAATTGGAGAACGTACAGATACTTCTTTACGGCAGATGTAGAAAAACTTTATCAGTTCATCTGGCTAAACAAAAATCAACAACATCTGCAAACTATAATCTGGAGATCTTCGCCTAATGAACCTCTACAAGATTGGCAGTTGGGCACAGTAACTTACGGTTAAAGTGCACCTTATTTGGCAATGCGCACTCTACAGAAACTCTCAGAAGATGAAAAAGATACCTATCCGGAAGCTGGAAACGTCCTGAAAAACTACTTCTATATGGACGATTTGGTTTACGGACAGGATACTGTCGACGCATCGAAAATACTGGTCACGCAGCTAATTAAGTTGCTGAAAAAAGGAGGATTTAACTTGAGAAAATGGAAAACGAATGAGCCGATTATCTTGGAAGAATTGCGAGATGATCAAAAGAGCCGCGAATACGAACATCGACTTTAGCCCAGAACAAACAACAAACTCAAAAATGTTGGGCATCAGGTGGAATCAAGACAGTGATAGCTTCACATACCAATGGGATCTAACAATCTAGAAAAAAACCGCCCAAGTGCGAGTCAAACTCGTGCGCCGAGGGTTCCGTACCTACTCATTATACAGACAAAGATACAGATAAAGATGGACATAATTGCCTCTTAGTATTCCAAGCGTGATTTTCGCGGTTTCTGGAAGAGCGCTAATATAATGAGCATTCGGCCAGGCCTGCCTGTCAGTGTGAATGGTGTGAGTGATGTGAAGGATATTGCAAAACATTTTAGAAATCGGTTTGTTTTAAAGTCATCGCTAGGGAGCTCTTGTGAGATGCTGGATGCTGAGCCCCGTTGTGGCAAGGTGGGCCCACGTTTCAGTGCCAAATATGTGGCCAGGGTCATCAGGTCTACGTCTAGAGGTAAGTCCCCTGGATATGATGGGCTTAGTAGCTCGAGCGTTTGCAATACGCCGGTCGTCACATACCGAGGGTTTTGGCACTGCTGTACATTTGGTGTATTGGTCATTCATACTTGCCTAATGAGGACGATCGTGGTTCCCATTGTTAAAAGTAAAACATGGTGATCTTTCGGATAGGGGAAACTATAGACCTATTTCTCTAGCAACCATAGTCGCTAAGGTGCATGATGGCCTGCTTGATATACAGCTAAACGACATCTTGTGCTGCACGAAAATCAGTTCGGGTTTCGGCCAGAACTTTCTACAGAGAGTTCAGTTCTGTGTCTCAAGCAGGCCGTCAGGTACTACACAAAAAGAGGAACACCTGTTTTCGCGTGGGATAAGTATTCACGGGCGTCGTATGGAGCCCTTCGTGTCCAGTATAATAAAGCGTTCAGAAAACTGATGGGATTGCCTTGGCGTTATAGTGCGTCAGGGATGTTTGCGGCGGCGCGTTTGTTTTTACGCGATAATGCGCAAGCGCGCAACATCAATGGTGGCCCGAGTTATGGGCAGCCCTAACAGGGTTCTGAAAATGATTGCTGACAGATTGGACTGTTCGTATATATACGTAGTTCACTGCTTTCAGTTACATATATAACTAACATAGTTACATATGTAAGTCTGAAATAGCCAAGTCAGAGGCCTGTGGGGATTCCCAGAGGCGGCTTAATTAACTCTGACACCAGAGGTGGCAACATCTCACACGAAAAGAAGAAGAAGTTACATATATCACCGTATCGTGTTGTTTACTAATACTTAGTTTTAATGCACATTGTTACTAATCCTTTAAGAGTCTTCACTCGAAACAAAGATTTAGAATTTGAATTTTACCGCCATAATAAAATTGGTTATTGGTGGCTACGTTTTAAATATATAGGCAAATCTAGATTTTCGCGAAAACTTGAAAGTACCATAATTGAACTTAATTTTCAACTTTTCATTGTTTTGGAATTTTTCCTTTATTTGTGCTGTAAGATCTTATTTTTTACCAAATTTCGTGATTCTAGGTCAACGGGAACTACCATAAAGGTTTTCGACCCAAATCCTATAGGGTACTTCCGGTTAACCTAGAATTGTCAATTTTGGTTAAAAGCAAGGTCTTATAACACAATAGACCTCAGTATCTGCTATAAATTTCAACTTGCTAGGTCCATCTGTTCCTGAGAAAATCGGTGGTGACACACGGACAGACAGACAGACGGACAAGAAAGTGATCTTATAAGGGTTCCTTACCTTTTGAGGTACGGAACCCTAAAAACTAACAAAACGCGTGCTAATGAGCGAAATAAGCAAGCTATACGACCCACTTGGATTACTATCGCCACTTACAATAAACACCAAACTTCTGTTCCAAAAATAACATCTGGAAAAGCAAAATAAACTGGGATGAATGCTTACCCGACGATCTCGCTACAGAATGGGAAAAAAAATAGAAAAGATATCCCGTTGCTAAACAAACTTTCCATACCACGATGGTTACAATGTCAAGAAAACAAAAAGAACAAGCTTACGCGTGCGTCATTTATAGCCGACTGAAAACTGAAGCCGGCAAATACAAGACTACACTAATTACTGCAAAAACAAAGTTTGCACCAATCAGCATTAGGATAACTGTAATGAAAGTAAATTTAAAACTATAGTTAAAAGAACACTTTGTAAACAAGCATATTACAAATTAGATGATTATTTTCAAGATAAGAATGCTTGGAAACATGCTAGCCCTGGTCCATAGGGCAATCTTTAGTGTAGACAAAATCAAATTTGTTAATTTATATTCATAGTTATTATATTCATTTTTTTTTTAAGAATTTTACTCACACACTGTTCCGTTGTTGTTGAATTAGGTTTTATCTATGGTTGCAATGTTACAGCAGCGCATACCTACCATTCCCTCACATTTTGGCAGCGCATACCTACCATTTCCTCACATTTTAGCTGCGCATACCTAGCATTCGCTTACATTTTGGCAGCGTATACCTACAATTCCCTCACATTTTGGCAGTGCATACCTAGCATTCCATAACATTTTGGCAGCGCATACCTACTATTCCCTTACATTTTAGCAGCGCATACCTACCATTCCCTCACATTTTGGCAGCGCATACCTACCATTTCCTCACATTTTAGCAGCACATACCTAGCATTCGCTTACATTTTGGCAGCGTATACATACCATTCCCTCACATTTTAGCAGCGCATACCTAGCATTCCATAACATTTTGGCAGCGCATACCTACTATTCCCTTACATTTTAGCAGCGCATACCTACCATTCCCTCACATCCAGGCTCCAGGCTCTAACTTATGACGAAACTGAAAGTCTGTTCTCTAGGTAGGTAATATTCATCAATAGGTAATAAGCGCTAACACACACAGATTTATGTACCCATTCCCAAGCATGGTTGTAAATTAAGTGCATGTTATTAATTAAATTATATTATTTTATTGAATTAAATTATATTATTTTATTGAATTAAATTATATTATTTTATTGAATTAAATTATATTATTTTATTGAATTAAATTATATTATTTTATTGAAATAAATTATATTAAATTATCTCTGATTATTATTATTAAATTATAATGTATTATTTTATGTTCAATTAACTTTATTCGCACAATAAAAATTGTAATTTTGTATTATTGTAATTTTGACATAAAGTGTAGATTGACTTGTAACTTTTAGCTGTAGGAGGAAGGCGCCGGTGTCTGTAACACAGTTCATACTAGTACAGTCATCGTCGTTCACTCTATCTTTAAAAAAACAAAAAACCTTACTATTCAATGTTTTTGATTAGGATAGATAAATTGTACCCATTTTTGATGAATAAATTTTATTATTATGTCTTTTATTTAACTTTTTTCTTATTTATTACATTTTTAAATATTTTTACAAAACACACAAAAAAGAAAAAACATTTAAAAATATAAAAAATAGAGGCCCACCGGTATCGGGAACAGGGTCCAAGCTACCGGCGGTCAGGGCTCCAGAGAGAGGAACCTCCTAACAATACGAGCCGTGTCCAGCAGTACTGCTTTCTGGATCAGGCCCTTGACCCAGCCGCCTAACGAGAGCCTCCTAAGGTGTTGGTCGAGGCTCGTGGCTATTAAGCCATGGGCTGACACGACTATCGGTACAATGATCGCTGAGTCCACATCCCACATGTCGACAACCTCGCGAGCCAAGTCAAGATACTTGATTTGCTTATCTTTCTCGGCTTTCACGAGGTTCCCGTCATGCGGGACAGTTATGTCAACAATCATTGCACGCCTCTCGACTCGGTCCACCACCACTATATCAGGCTTATTAGCGATAATAGTTCTGTCAGTGATGATGGACCGATCCCAGTACAATGTGATATTGCCATTCTCGAGAACTGGGTCGGGCACATACCTGTAGTACGGCACCTCCGACGCCACAAGAGTGTATTTCAGAGCAAGTTGCTGATGGATAATCCTGGCTACAAGGTTGTGCCTATGCAAGTACTCTTCGTTAGCTAGACGAGAACAACCAGAGATAATGTGGCGGATCGATTCACCCGGACGGTGACATGCCCGACAGATGTCAACCGTGCCATCCTTTACAATAAATCTCCGGTAGTTATTCGTCATGATAACTTCGTCCATAATTGCACAGACGAAACCTTCGGTTTCCCCAAAGAGGTCACCGAATCGCAGCCAGGCTACGGACGCTGATTGATCTACTTCGGACCCATGTAGGGCCCGGAAAAAGCGTCCGTGAAGCTCCTTACTCTGCCATACCTCCTTGCGGTCGTTAGTGTCAAGCACTACAGGCTTGCGCCAGTTCTCATTCGCCAAGGAGATCGGGGTGAGTCCCTTGTCCACTGCTACTACATCTCGATGAATACCCACGTCGGTGTTTAGAAAATATTCTCTGAGATTGCATATCTCGCGGTTGTGGAGATTTTTGGCATTTAAAAAGCCTCGGCCTCCACACTTCCGCGGGATATACAATCTCATGACTGACGATCGTGGGTGATGCATTCGATATGCAGTCAGCAGTGTACGGACCCGCCTATCCAGGGCGTCAAGTTCCGTTTGAGTCCATTTGAGTATGCCGAAAGAGTACATCAGCACCGGCATGACCCAACCGTTGAAGGCGCGCACCTTGTTTCCGCCCGAAAGAAGGCTATTGAATACCTTCTTCAGGCGGCCAAAGAAGCGTTCCCTCAACGATTGCTTCATGTCTATAGTACTGATACCTAACGCTTCCGACATACCCAAATACTTATAGGTTTCGTTTGGAGAGAGGGATCTCAGGTTTATGGAATCCGCAAGTTGAATTCCTACGGATTCCACAATCTCCCCTCGCTTTACATGCATGACCGCACATTTGTCCACACCAAACTCCATCCTGATGGCGCTACTAAAAGTTTCAGTTACCTTTAGTAGCTCCATCAGCTGAAGATTGCTGGGGGCAAAAAGCTTCAAGTCATCCATGTAAAGGAGGTGAGATATAACCTGACCACCTCTCTTCAACCGATAGCCTAGCCCTGAATTCTCCAGCATCATGCTTAGAGGATTCAAGGCTAGGCAAAACCAAAGTGGACTCAAACTATCGCCCTGGAATATACCTCGCTCGATCCTTACAGGTTCGCTATTCCTCTGGATATTTCGACATCCTGGATAGCGAAGGACTGTGCTCCATTGCCTCATACACGACATCAGGAAGGTGCGTAGAGTTGTATCTATTTTATACAATTCTAGCACCCTCATGAGCCATGTATGCGGCACCGAGTCATAGGCCTTCTTATAATCTATCCAACATGTCGACAGATCCTTTCGGGAACGCCGAACCTGTTGGCTAATGGCCATATCAATAAGGAGTAGCTCCTTAGTACCGCGGGACCCGTTCCTACATCCATTCTGAGAGACCGACATGATGGAGTTATTGTCAACATGTTTATTAATTTTTACTCTCAAAATGGATGTAAGAACCTTATAGACCGTTGGTAAACATGTAATTGGTCTATAATTTTTGGGTTCCGCGGTGCTACCAGACTTGTGGAGCAGGTGGGTTATACCTGTCGTAAGGAACTTGGGTAGCGAACCAGACTCTAAGGCTGCCTGGTACTGAGATGCCAAACGAGCGTGTGACCTTTGTAGCCACTTGATCCAAAAGTTGTGCAGTCCGTCCGGTCCTGGAGATTTCCAGTTCGGCAACGGACGGACTGCACGGGCTACATCTTGGGGGCTGATCGTGATAGCCCCCATTTCTTGTATTGGATCACACGCTCGTTCGACCTCCCGAGTCCATTCACCTTCGGTGTGACTGACAGGCACCGACCAGATGCTGCGCCAGAATGAAGACATAGCGTCATCATCCGGCAGGTGCGTATCAGTCACACCTTGGTTGGGTGGCTCCCAAGCCCGATAAACCCACCTTTCATTACTTTGGAATGTGCGATTCTTGGTGTATCGCTCCACTCTCCGCCTGTACCTACGAATACGGTTTGCCCATGCATACACTTTTTGTTTCAGGAAGTCGATGCGCTCTGTGACATGGGATATATAGTCCCGGGGGCTGACATCAGTCCCCGAAAACGCCCGTCTCACAAAGCGCATCACTCTTGGGCGGCTATTGCCCTCCCTGAAACAAATTAGTTTGCCGATGAGTGCTCTGGCCCCACCAATACGACGCTCGATCCTGCACTGCCAAGCCGGTACGGCTGGTTTCGGTCGTGTAGCTCTGTCATCTGCAAATTTGACATGAGCTACACGACATGCCGCTACAGCCGCGCAGTACATAATCGAATGTGTATCAGTGAGGTCTTCGCAGTCATCAAAATAGTTTGACAACTGCGAATCCAGAACAGCCACCAGCGCCCCATTCTTGTTATGCATGGGCAAACGAGGTAATCGTGGCCTAAGTTCGGGTGGCATGTTGCGATACTCCCGAATAGCACACTCCAAAGCACTCCTCAATTCCTCATTGCACTGGGTACTTACGTTTGTAACCCTGTCACTACTCTCCTCATCAGCGTGGTTGGACTGTGGTAGCACCACAGCCTGCGACGTTGGGGCAGTGACACGGTTACCCATTTCCGTTCGGAGGCGATCAAGTACAGTATCATCCAACATACGATTACGCTGGATGACCCGCACCTGATCCGAAAGTCGTTGGGCCGAAACGTTGACGGCTGGCTCAAGCACCTGAAACAAAGAGAGCATCCGGACACGGTACGCGGTCAGGTTGTTTCCTCCCTCTGTAGCCCCAAAGTATGCGCGCATGACATTTTCGTTTATGGATTGTGTCCATCTCATGCGCTGCACACTTCCGCCGGGTGCTGGGACCCTATCAGAGACCGGTAAGCCTCGAGGTCCTAAGCGGTCCGGCGGCCGGCGTCCTCCCCGTCGACGCGCAGGTGGTGGTGTCGTCGGCGGAGAGAAGTACTCGTCGCTCGAGCTCGACGCAACTGCCACAGCCGGTGTCACAGCACTCACGGTGGGGCTGGTTTCCGGCGGCGGCGAGGCGGAGCTGGGCGACGAGGCCGGAGATGGTGGGCGTGCACGTCTTGCAGCGGCAGCTCTCGTCAACATGACGTAGTTTTCATTTTTCTCATATTTTGTAATTCAGTTTATAAATCGGTCATAATTTTGATAATGTTATTGTATTATGTTTTTTTTTTCTTGGTTTCATTGTATATATATATCTGCACTATTTAGATGGTTGAAATTTTATATTTTGTAATAAATTTGGTAGAGAAAAATTTTGGCATCCGTCCGTCAAGTCGAGCCACAGACTTATTGCTATTTATTATTATTATTATTATTATTTTGGCAGTGCATACCTACCATTTCCTCACATTTTAGCAGCACATACCTAGCTTTCGCTTACATTTTGGCAGCGTATACATACCATTCCCTCACATTTTAGCAGCGCATACCTAGCATTCCCTAACAAATTGGCAGCGCATACCTACCATTCCCTCACATTTTAGCAGCGCATACCTACCATTCCCTCAAATTTTAGCAGCGCATACCTAGCATTCCCTAACATTTTGGCAGCGCATACCTACCATTTCCTCACATTTTAGCAGGGCATACCTAGCATTCCCTCACATTTTGGCAGTGCATATCTAGCATTCCCTCACATTTTAGCAGCGCATACCTAGCATTTCATAACATTTTGGCAGCGCATACCTACAATTCCCTCACATTTTGGCAGTGCATACCTAGCATTCCCTCACATTTTGGCAGTGCATACCTAGCATTCCCTCACATTTTAGCAGCGCATACCTAGCATTCCATAACATTTTGGCAGCGCATACCTACTATTCCCTTACATTTTAGCAGCGCATACCTACCATTCCCTCACATTTTGGCAGTGCATACCTACCATTTCCTCACATTTTAGCAGCACATACCTAGCTTTCGCTTACATTTTGGCAGCGTATACATACCATTCCCTCACATTTTAGCAGCGCATACCTAGCATTCCCTAACAAATTGGCAGCGCATACCTACCATTCCCTCACATTTTAGCAGCGCATACCTACCATTCCCTCACATTTTAGCAGCGCATACCTAGCATTCCCTAACATTTTGGCAGCGCATACCTACCATTTCCTCACATTTTAGCAGGGCATACCTAGCATTCCCTCACATTTTGGCAGTGCATACCTAGCATTCCCTCACATTTTAGCAGCGCATACCTAGCATTCCCTAACATTTTGGCAGCGCATACCTATCATCCCCTCACATTTTAGCAGCGCATACCTACCATTCCCTCACATTTTAGCAGCGCATACCTAGCATTCCCTAACATTTTGGCAGCACATACCTACCATTCCCTCACATTTTAGCAGCTCATACCTACCATTCCCTCACATTTTAGCAGCGCATACCTAGATTTCCCTAACATTTTGGCAGAGCATACCTACCATTCTCTCATATTTTAGCAGCGCATACCTACCATTCCCTCACATTTTAGCAGCGCATACCTAGATTTCCCTAACATTTTGGCAGAGCATACCTACCATTCTCTCATATTTTAGCAGCGCATACCTACCATTCCCTCACATTTTAGCAGCGCATACCTAGATTTCGCTAACATTTTGGCAGCGCATACCTACCATTCTCTCACATTTTAGCAGCGCATACCTATCATTCCCTAACATTTTAGCAGCGCATACCTAGCATTCCCTCACATTTTGGCAGTGCATACCTAGCATTCCCTAACATTTTGGCAGCGCATAGCTACTATTCCTTTACATTTTGGAGTTTTCGACAATCATAATTGCTCACACGACGTCACTGTTTCCTATGAAGGTTTACTTTTCCCAACGTACCAGGGGAAAACCAGCAATCGATAAATACATTAGCTGTTTAAACAAGAAGACAACCTTTTAGGTCGCCTTGTTTGTTTAACCCCGTCAACTATTAGCCATGCAGAAAACGTTTCCGAAGTTAAATAGGGTAGGATAGACTGTTGCCAGTCGTTAAAAAGCACGAATAATTAATTAGTTGTCTCTCATGCTGATGTGATGAGGGCCTATTTAGGGCCGGTTTCTAAATTGAGTAGATAAGTATTTGGTGTTAAAAACGTGTCAAATTAATTTATTTAATGCCAAATTGTGACAGCTTTCTGGCCAAAGCCGATTAGAATAAATACAAAGCTTCTTCAAAAATCAGGCGATAGCTTTTTGAAAGCATTTTAAGCAACAATAGGCTAAACGGCTTGGCTGGGGAGTTTGTTACGCCACTTCTTCATACCACCTAAAACTATGAATTGATGAAGAACGGGCGTTTAATGGCCGCCCTTGAATGTATTTTCGCGCGTTTTAGTTTTTATTTTGCGTTAACTCCAAATATATTCATTTAAATTATATGGTTTAAAGGATTTAAATAATGTGCATGAAATATTTAAGGTAACTAACGTATTTAAGTTGATAAGGATTATTACTGTAGGAAGTACCCCAGGTTTTGGGTCGAAAACCTATATGGTAGTTCCCGTTGACCTAGAATCACGAAATTTGGCAAAAAGTGAGGACGCAGCACAAATAAAGGAAAAATGCCAAAAAATAAAATAAATTGAAAATTAAGGTATTTTTTTTTCATATAATATAAATTCAAATTCAAATTCATTTATTGCTCAACACAGTACATAAAAATACACTTCCAGATGTCAGGTGAATGCGCAGTCAACCGTGTTCCACCAATTTAGGCTTGCAAAATTATAGTTACAATAATAATTCAAATAATACAATGTTATAAATTAAACTAAAATTACAATTGAACGTATATGTCATTATTAAAACGCATCCAATGTCAAAAATTAAAAATTATATCCAATATCATACATTAAAATTAAAATACTGTACGATGTCATAAATGAAAGAAATCAGATGTATGATATGTCATAGATAAAATTTGAACGTACACAATGTCATAAATTAATATTAAAATTCTAAGACGTAGACAACGTCATAAATTACAAAATTGAGAAGTAATGTCAAATTATACAATGTCTTAATAATTAACAAAATAATAAGTAAACAAATCGGACCCAAGTATCCACCCCAATCACACCTGAACAGATAATTTTCTGTCCAACAGGTACTCATGTACTGTGTAGTATGTCTTGCTTAGCAGTAAATTATTCAATTGTTTTTTAAATACATTGATGTCATTAATATTTAACAAAGAATTTGGTAGTTTATTATAAATTTGTGGAGCCATTCCTGTGAAGTTTTTATGAAACACTGCTTTTTTGTGCTGTCTACCGTTTATTTTATTTTTGTGTCTTGCGCTGTGAAGTTTTTCAAACAAGTGAAAATTTGTTTTAACAAAGACAGCTACTTCGTATATGTACAGATATGGTACTGTTAAAATTCGAAAATACGCAAAGAACGGTTTACAGCTTTCCGTGCTTTGTATACCGCATATCGCCCTAACACATCTTTTTTGCGCTCTAAATACCGTCTCCATATTCGTGGAGTTACCCCAGTATATGATCCCGTAGCGTAACGTAGATGTAACATATGCATGGTACGCCGTGACCAAAACTTTTTGGTGTACCTCCTTTGCGAGATTGCGTAAGGCATATGCATACTGGCTCAGGCGTTTACACACACTGTCACTGTGAGTTTTCCACGACATATCTCTATCTAGCTCTAGTCCTAAAAATTTTATAGTGTTAGTATCTGAAATTATTTTGTCTTTATATTTTATGTCTGGTTTTTTGTGATTTGTCATTTGCTCAAAAGTCATTATTTTCGTTTTGTCAATATTTATTTTCAAATTATTCTCGCCCATCCATTCTACTAATACTTGGAGACAGTGGTTTATCTCTCTCTCAAGTGTCGTCGCATCATTGTAGCCACTCAAAACAACTGTGCTATCGTCAGCAAACAAAACCATAGGGTGGTGTGTTTCTCTGGGCATGTCGTTAATGTATATAATAAATAACAACGCTGCCAAAATACAAGTTTGGGGTACACCATAGTTATTGGGTCTCTGACTCGACATATATGTACGTTCGGTTTTTGAAGCAATACGTACTTTCTCTATCCTCGTAACTTGTCTTCTGTCTGACAAGTACGATTCTAAAAGTTTCAGAGCATTGCCCCTAACTCCATATCTTTCCAACTTCTTTAACAGAATAGTTCGATCAACAAAATCAAATGCCTTGCTCATGTCCATGAATAAAGCAGCTACTGGACTTCTATTATCAATACTAGTAATAATTTTATCGAAGAGATTAAAAATCGCCATGTTAATATTCTTTTTTCTCCTAAAACCGTATTGCTCATCAGCAAAAAGATTTTTTCGTTCAAAAAAAGAGTACAATGTGTTGTATATTACTTTCTCCAATATTTTGGAGAATATGGGCAGTAAGGCAATAGGTCTATAATTGGCTGGATCGTGTTTGCTACCTTTCTTATGTAGCGGTTTTATTACGGCCAATTTTAGGCGATCCGGAAACACACCCGATTCTAAACACATATTTATTATGTAGCTAAGTATCGGTGCTATGATAGTTGAGACATATTTAATGACATTTGTTGTGATGTCATCATATCCCGAACTATGTGTATTATTCAACGAAATAATTAGTTTTATAATGTCAGAGGGAATTGTGGGAATTAAAAATAAAGAGTCAAGGTGCATGTCAAATTTTAAATTTTGATCACAAATGTTCATGTCAGAAACTGATTCGATTTCATTAATAAAATAGTCATTGAAGGTTTGGGAGATTATTTTTAGGTCAGTTATATCTTCGTTATTTATCCTAAGTTTTGATATTCCTTCAACCGGTTTGTTATTTTTGCATTTATTTATTATTTGCCATATAGCCTTGCTCTTATGCGACGCATTATTAATATGGTTGTTATTCTGTGATTTTTTTGTTAGACGAATTATAGTTTTTAACCGTCGCGAATAAGTTTTAAACCTTGATTTAGTATTGGGGTTTGGGTCTTTCCGAAACTGCCATAACATTTCGCGCTTGCGTTTACAGCATAATTTTATTCCTTTACTGATCCACTTAGGAGATTTTACTGCGTATCGCTTAAGTTTTTTAAGTGGAAAACACATATCGTAAAACAATTTAAACGTGTCATAAAACTTATTGAATGCGTCATTGGGTTCTTTGCAGGAATAAATATCATTGAATGTCAAATTTTGTAAACACCGTTTAAAGTTTTGCATATTTTCTGTACAGTAACTACGTCTAAATATGTACCAATAAGGGAGAATGCAAGTTTTTTTAACTGGACATTGTAGTAGTTGTGCTGTATGATCTGACATTGCCAGTTCGACCGTTACGCATTTACTACCCCGTATATTGTCGACAATGTTATCAATACAGGGGGGTGACCACAAGCTCTTAGAGTAAGGTTATTTTGAGATCGAGTAAGTGACAGATGTATACACGTCATATACATCTGTCCCTTACTCGATCTCAAAATAACCTTACTCTAAGAGCTTGTGGTCACCCCCCTGGTGCCGCTACAAAGACGTGTAGGGTTACCCCTATTTTCAGATTGAAACTTAGCAATAGATTTTTAAAACTGCGAGAGGCATAGTTATCCTTCAGAAGATCTATATTGAAATCACCACATAAAATGATCTTTTTCTTACGTTTGAAGCAGATGTCATTGAGAGTCAAATCTAAATTAAAAAGGAATGTATTTAATGACACCTTATCCATATTAGGAGGTCTGTATATACACAAAACTATTACGGGGTGATTCTGCAACACAACTGCGCAACCTTCAATAAGGTTTGGTTTACACCATTTTCCTACATCATTTTTTTTTCCCATTAGAGTATTCTTCATTAGTATACACGAGCCCCCGTTCCTACTTTCTCGTGAAAAATATGTGTGGAGTGTATAATTAGGCACGTGAACATGCATATGATCGTCCCTATTCATGTTTGTTTCTGTTATGCATAATATGTCCACCGATTTACCCTCATCGACAAAATCATTGAGGTGCACACCTAATAAGTCCGACTTATTTACTAGTCCATTAATATTTTGGTGCAGTACAATAATATTTTCATACACGAAAAATACCTTTTTCGTGTATGAAAATTAATCGTTTATAATCGTTTTTCCTGCTTACGTGCAGTGAAATATAAAGGCTTTTTTATGAGAAATTCTTTTGTGTATTTTATGTAGTCAATCTCAATATTTAATTTAGAACTAAGTTCATTCAAATATGTACGATTATTTTGTTTTATATGAAAGTAACGCTTATAATATGAGAATTCGTTTGTATTAATATATTTACAGTTTGAGAAACTTTGCGTTAAAAGTTGTAAGCTGTGGTTTAACATATTCTTATTTAAAAAAACATTACATTGCACGCCTAATAAATAAATTTGTTGGCACGTTTTTAGATTATTAAGCGCTATACATACTTCCTTCTGGAGATGAGATGGATTACTATCATTTGTTCCTATCGATAGTATAACAATGTCTTTCTCGGTTAGCGAGTTATATAATTCTAAGTTATTACATAGAATATCAGAGCATGTTGCACCTGGTTTGACTAGGGCTGAGACCGTGTAACAATCATTCCACTCGGCTGTCCTTCTATTGATTAGAACCTGTGAAAGTCCTCGAACTTGTTCATCTCCCAGAATTATTATTCTCGGTTTCTCACATGACTGTCTGTTTGAATCATCTTGCAAACATTTTTGATTACGTTCCTGTGATGTTTTTACTTTAACTTCACTTGAATCACAGTCCTTGACTGGAGTATCACTATCTTCTCTTTGAAAATCAAGTGTTTTTCTACATTGCGTTTTGTTTTTTTTCTTGCGGGCCGGGTTAGTACTCTGGGGAGTGCTTGTACATATCGTTTTTAAATAGGTAATTTGTCTTTGTTGTTCCTGTGTTACTTTGGTAAGTGATCCATTCTCGAGTAACAGTTCGTCAATTTGTTCGTGTGCGCTATTGAGTTGGTCAGTCAGTGATTTTATTTGTTCTCTTAAGTTTCTTGTGTGGTCATTGTCATAGTTTGTAATTTGTTTGGGTAGACTGTCTGCAATTGACTTCTCAGATGACGATGGGCTGGTTAAACATAGCCGTTCAAACGATGTTGATGTTTTTTTGTGTTTTTTACGCATCGTTATGTTATTCCACTATATTCATCGTCATGTCAGTTTTCTGCCAGCCGGTTTACTGCAGGAGTTGGTCACCTTATACGAACTTGGCAGGTATCACAGTACCCCCTGTCTAGTTCTATAAGTTCCATATTTTATACAGTTCATGCATCTCTTATTCGTCTACATGGCTATTATTCACAAGTTATTCAAGCAAGAACTCCTCTTTCAGGCATTCACCATATATATTCTTACGGTCTACAGGTACGGGTACCTACCGACCATGAGTTTTTTGACGAATGGAAATTTTAAAAGCAACAAGCCAAGGCAACCGCTAGGGATGATTTCTATGCCAAACTTGAAACTGCCTTAAACGATAAAGAAATCTTCAAGTTGGCAAAACGCAAACACCAAAGTAGTAAGGATACTGCCACAAATAAATTTATCAAAAATGAACAAGGTAAACTGCTAACATCAAACGAAGACATCAGAGACCGCTGGAAAGAATACTACACAAAATTGCTAAATGAGGTATTCCCCAGTGAGGCACTACAAGATATCCCTCCTACAGAAGGCCCTATCCCATGTATAAGGCCTGAAGAGATAACTTTGGCAATTAAACGAATGGCAACTAACAAAGCCTCTGGCCCTGACGATATCCCTGCTGAATTCTGGAAGCGAATGGGAGACACCGGCGTACTGTTCCTGACGAAACTTTTCAGCAAGATCCTGGCTGATGGAATTCCCGACGAATGGCGAAAGAGCTATCTCATCCCTTTCTATAAAAATAAAGGTGATATAAGACTCTGCGGCAACTACAGAGCTATAAAGCTAATCTCACATTCCTTCAAAATATGGGACAAAGTCATCAACAAAAGGCTACTTGAAATAACTAGCGTCACTGAAAACCAATGCGGGTTCGTCGCCGGTAGATCCACAACTGATGCCATACATTCGGTAAGAACACTGATAGAAAAGTACAGGGACAACAAAACAGACTTGCACATGTTATTCATCGACCTTGAAAAAGCTTTCGACCGGGTACCGAGAGAATTAATTTGGCACGCTCTAAGGGCTCAGAATGTGCCCGAGCATTACATAATGACTGTCAAAGATATGTTCCACCAAGTATCAACCAAAGTGCGAAGCCCGGCCGGAACAAGCGATGAATTTGATGTAAAGTTTGGTGTGCACCAGGGGTTCCGCACTCAGTCCTCTGCTTTTTAATACTGTTTTGAACCATCTTACCTCAAATCTGCAACGAGCGCCGCCATGGGACATCCTATATGCGGACGATGTCGTCATCATCAGTGAAGATGGGAACGACCTACAGCAGATTCTAGAAAAGTGGAGGGAAGCTCTGGAAAAATCAGGTCTACGAATAAGCAGAGAGAAGACCGAGTATATGCATTGCAACTTTAGTGGTAACAACAGCAAACACACTATCTGTCTGCAGAACACCCAGCTAAAAGAAGTGGACCATTTCAGGTACCTAGGGTCAGTCATCAGTAAAGATGGGTCAAAAGACACGATGTCACACATCGCATAAATACCGGGTGGATGAAATGGAGAGAACTGTCCAGCGTGTTATGCGACAGCCGAATGCCCGTGCGCTTAAAGGGACGAGTATATAGAGCAGCCATGACGTACGGAGCTGAATGCTGGCCACTCAAAAAGCAGCACGAAAATCAGTTACACTGCGCAGAGATGAAGATGCTCAGGTGGGCAGGTGGTGTAACTAGACTGGATCATGTCAGAAACACACACATAAGAGGCACCTTTAAAGTGAGACCCATCCCAGATAAACTTCAGGAGAGCCGTCTGCGGTGGTACGGACATGTTATGAGGCGACCATGTGAACATATGACCAGAAGAGTGCTAGATATCGAAACTAAACCCCGAGGACGAGGAAGACCCCGAATCACATGGCTATCCGTAGTAAATAAGAACCTTAAAGAAGCCCAAATCAACAAAGAGACGACCCGGGACCGAGCTGCCTGGAGACGCATGATACGGAGGGCCGACCCCAAATAAAATGGGAAAGGGCCAGGCAAAAGAAGAAGGAAATTGTAAAAGCAATCTTTCATACTATTTTCAAATATTTGTAGCTCGAAATGGATCGCTTTTCCCAATAAAAACCGGCTAAGTGCGAGTCAAACTCGTGCGCCGAGGGTTCCGTACTTACCCATCATACAGACAAAGATACAGATAAACATGGACATAATTGTCCTCTAAGCATTCAATGCGTGATTTGTGGATGAGCGCTAATTAATTGAGCATTCGGCCAGGCCTGCCTGTTAGTGTGAATGGTGAGTGATGTGAAGGAGATTGCAAACCTTTTTAGAAATCGGTTTGTTTTAAAGTCATTGCTAGGGAGCTATTGTGAGATGCTGGATGCTGAGCCCCGTTGTGGCAAGGTGGGCACACGTTTCAATGCCAAATATGTGGCCAGGGTCATCAGGTCTAAGTCTAGAGGTAAGTCCCCTGGGCATGATGGGCTCAGTATCTTCAGGCATTGGTATGGAAGCCAGATCAACAGAGTTCGGTGGGTGGGTGTGCTGTCGGAGCCTTATCAATTGGAGTGTGGAGTGAGACAGGGGGATTGACTTCCCCTACCCTCTTCAATTTGTATATGAATGCCCTGATTGAGGCGCTTAGCAGTCAACATTTTGGTTGTCATATTGACGATGTCTGTGTTAATAATAACCTTTAAAGGACAATGCTGACATTGGAATGGAACGGAGGGCTCTTTCTGAGCGTGCGAATATGATAGCTCGCAGGTTTGCACATTGTACTGCAGAAATAAAGATTTATTTATTTATTATTAACACATACATTTATTTTTACAGGTAAGACCCAAGCTAACAAATGTAGTCATACATTGCCAGTTTGCCAGTCCGAGTAACGGGTCTGGGTAGAGGCACATGTTACACAGTGCAGATGAAGCTGTTTAGAGCATTATGTACCAACTTCTACACTTGCAGCCTGTGGGATAAGTATTCACGGGCGTCGTATGGAGCCCTTCGTGTCCAGTATAATAAAGCGTTCAGAAAACTGATGGGATTGCCTTGGCATTATAGTGCGTCAGGGATGTTTGCGGCGGCGCGTTTGTTTTTACGCGATAATGCGCAAGCACGCACCATCAATGGTGGCCCGAGTTATGGACAGCCCTAACAGGGTTCTGAAAATGATTGCTGAAAGGGTAGACTATTCGTATATATACCTAGTTCACTGCTTTCAGTTACATATGTCACCGTATCGTGTTGTTTACTAATACTTAGTTTTAATGCACATTGTTACTAACCCTTTAAGAGTCTTCGCTCGAAATAAATATTTAGAATATGAATTTTACCGCCATACTAAAATTGGTTATTGGTGGCTAAGTTTTAAAGATATAGGCAAATCTAGATTTTCGCGAAAACTTGAAAGTACCATAATTTACCTTAATTTTCAACTTTTTTTGAATTTTTCTTTTATTTGTGCTGTTAACTTACTTTTTGCCAAATTTCGTGATTCTAGGTAAACGGGAACTACCATATTATAGGTTTTCGACCCAAAACCTATAGGTTACTTCCGGTTGACCTTGAATTCTCAATTTTGGTTAAAAGCAAGGTCTTACAGCAAAAGTAAAGGGAAAAACTAAATTTGCTTATATCTTTTTATCGTGGTGACTCAGGACCTTGGTTTTTATACATCTAATAGGGACTATAGACCTCAGTATCTGGTATAAATTTTAACTTGCTAGGTCCACCCGTTCCTGAGAAAATTGGTGGTGACACACGGACAGACAGACAGACGGACTAGAAAGTGATGTTATAAGCCCCCTTACGCACTAGCGGTTAACCGCGCGGCTAGCCGCTTTTCCAGTTTAATATGCAACCGTATGGCGGTTAAGTGCGTACGATACCAAGCGGTTGCACATTTAAATGGAATACGGCTAGCCGCGCGGTTAGCCGCCCCCGCGGTTAACCGCTAGTGCGTAAGGGGGCTAAGGGTTCCTTTTTTACCTTTTGAGGTACGGAACCCTAAAAACGTTACAAGTCTTTCAACCAGCGTCCTACATTACCATGTTTCGATATTGTTGTTTGTCAAACAAGACGGTGTCTAAAGATTTCCTATTCTGAGGTTTTTACGTTATTTTTCGTGAAGTTTCGGCAACGGCAGGCAAGCACGTCCGAACGTGTCTTGGCATAGATTGAGTTGACGTTAACATTATTTACTCATCGATATCGAACGGTAAATGAAATTGCGAAGATGGTTGGGACAAAACATGTCTGCGACACGCTTGGGTAGAAAAAAAACCGGCCAAGTGCGAGTCAAACTCGTGCGCCGAGGGTTCCGTACCTACCCATTATACAGACAATGATACAGATAAAGACGGACATAATTGCCTCTAAGCATTCAAAGCGTGATTTTCGCGGTTTCTGGAAGAGCGCTAATATAATGAGCATTCGGCCAGGCCTGCCTGTTAGTGTGAATGGTGTGAGTGATGTGAAGGATATTGCAAACCTTTTTAGAAATCGGTTTGTTTTAAAGTCATCGCTAGGGAGCTCTTGTGAGATGCTGGATGCTGAGCCCCATTGTGGCAAGGTGGGCACACGTTTCAGTGCCAAATATGTGGCCAGGGTCATCAGGTCTACGTCTAGAGTTAAGTCCTCTGGACATGATGGGCTCAGTAGCTCGAGCGTTTGCAATGCGCCGGTCGTCACTTACCGAGGGTTTTGGCACTGCTGTACAATTGATGTATTGGTAATTCATACTTGCCTAATGAGGACGATCGTGGTTCCCATTGTTAAAAGTAAAACATGGTGATCTTTCGGATAGGGGAAACTATAGACCTATTTCTCTAGCAACCATAGTCGCTAAGGTGCATGATGGCCTGCTTGATACACAGCTAAACGACATCTTGTGCTGCACGACAATCAGTTCGGGTTTTGGCCAGAACTTTCTACAGTGAGTTCAGTTCTGTGTCTCAAGCAGGCCGTCAGGTACTACACAAAAAGAGGAACACCTGTTTTCGCTTGCTTCCTCGATCGGTGTAGGGCTTTTGATCTGGCTCCTAAGATATATTATGGAGGAAACTTGAACCTATAAGCTTATAAGTATCTTCAGGCATTGGTATGGAAGCCAGATCAACAGAGTTCGGTAGGCGAGTGAGCTGTCGGAGCCTTATCAATTGGAGTGTGGAGTGAGACAGGCCCTCTTCAATTTATTTATGAATGCCCTGATTGAGGCGCTTAGCAGTCAACATTTCGGTTGTCATATTGACGGTGTCTGTGTCAATAATAAGCTTTAAAGGACAATGCTGTCATTGAAAGGAAACGGAGGGCTCTTTCCGAGCGTGCGAATATGATAGTTCGCAGGTTTGCACATTGTACTGCAGCAATAAGTGACGCTCTTTGGAACATTCTATACCACCGTCTACACTTGCAGCCTGTGGGATAAGTATTCACGGGCGTCGTAAGGAGCCCTTTATGTCCAGTATAATAACGCGTTTGAAAACTGATGGGGTTGCCTTGGCGTAGTAGTGCGTCAGGGATGTTCGCGGTGGCGCGTTTAGTTTTACGCGATAATGCGCAAGCGCGCACCATCAATGGTGGCCCGAGTTACGGACAGCCCTAACAGGGTTCTGAAAATGATTGCTGAAAGGGTGGACTTTTCGTATATATACGTAGTTCACTGCTTTCAGTTACATATGTCACCGTATCGTGTTGTTTACTAATACTTAGTTTTAATGCACATTGTTACTAACCCTTTAAGAGTCTTCGCTCGAAACAAAGATTTAGAATTTGAATTTTACCGCCATAATAAAATTGGTTATTGGTGGCTAAGTTTTAAAGATATAGGCAAATCTAGATTTTCGCGAAAACTTGAAAGTACCATAATTTAACTTAATTTTCAACTTTGACATTCACTTGACATCTGGAAATGTATTATTATGTACTGTGTTGAGCAATAAATATATTTGAATTTGAATTTGTTTATTGTTTATACCATTTCATCATCACATCACGTTAGTACGCTCTAAAGGTGTACGCAGATGTGTACAGTTCACCTTGGTACACTCTCATTTCAACGGTTTTGTTCAGTTTCATGATAATCGGGTAATCTATTCTGGCATTATAGGTACTTTACGTAACTACATGCCTATTAGGTAAGTGCAACTAAAAAGTGAAAAATAAAAACAACTTTTTTACAAAAAGATGCTTCCGACTTTCAAATAACAAAACTACAAAGTGAAAATTAACTTTATTTTTGGAAGTCGGTTTTCATAACGCAAGTTATTTTTCACTTTGTAGTTTTTTTCTTATTTGTCTTTTTTTTTGTGTTCTATTAAAATATTAAAAAATGTAACAAATGAAAAATAAATTATATAAAGGACATAATAAATAATACTACGTATATAAGTAAATCTCCAATTATTCTCTTTTATTTTTAAAGACTGCCTTTTATGCACCTGAACTATTTTTTTTAAATTAATAATAGTATATACCTATTTATTTTATTATTATACCTACTTCCCCTCAACCCGTAACACCCCTCTATAGCCATACAGTGCTGCCTAAATATGCTGATGTTGGTTAGTGCATGACAATTTAGTAGGTATCAATAACGTAAACAATTATTTTAAATCGGTATGTTGCACGCTTACTTCTGGAATCGATGTCAATAACTACAGAAAACTAACTTCATTGTGGTCACAGAGATGGCGCGCATGCGGCGCACGTGAAAGTCATAGTATATCCTCCTGTCCATAGATGTTGCTTTTTATACATTTCTTGGGGATGAGGTTTCTCTGCAGCTGTATGTACAACTAAAAAAACCGGCCAAGTGCGAGTCGGACTCGCGCACCGAGGGTTCCGTACAAACCTCATTTAAAGTTATTACAGACCTGACTATTTGATATGAATTGCAATTTAATACCTCTACGCGTTAATGAGGAAAGGGGTAGTAAGTTTAAAATTATAAAAAAATACTATGTAACTAAAAATTTACGGTTTTCGCAATTATTCCTCTGTGCTATAAGACGTTGCTTCGTACCAAATATCTAGATTCTGTGTTCACGGGAAGTACCCTGTAGGTTTTGATTCCCTTGCGAGTGACGAAAATTTGCGGTAATTTGCGGCATAAACGTCCGTATCTTTTTATTGCGTTGGCTTAGAAGTTTGATTTTTTCACAGGCTTAAGGGACAGTAGACCTGAGTAGATTTGATATAAATATTTCTTTATATATTCAGCTTGATACCTCCACGCGTTTCTGAGAAAAAGGGTCTTGACAGACAGACGGACGGACGGACAACAAAGTGATCCTATAAGGGTTCCTTTTTGCCTTTCGAGGTACGGAACCCTAAAAAGTGATTTTTAGGTGATTTTGATGATTTTCTTCTTGTTAACGTCTTTTTAGTTCGCTTTTTAAGCAGTCGGGTTTTTTGAATTTTTGCATTTGCAAACATACTACCGACTTCTAAATAAAAAACTACTAAGTGAAAAATAACTTTATTTTTGCAAGTCGGTGTCCATAATGCTAAAAATTGGTACCTGTCAAAGACACCGACTTCCAAAAATAAAGTTATTTTTCACTTTGTAGTTTTTTTATTTGGAAGTCGGTAGTATGTTTTTATAAAAAAAGTTTTTTTATTATAATTTTATTTACATTTATTAAATTATATTTGTACAGGTATTACATGTTTTTGATCAGGGCCAGATTAACTAGGTAGCAGGTATAGCAAATGCAAACATTCAAAAAACCCGACTGCTTAAAAAGCGAACTAAAAAGACGTTAACAAGAAGAAAATCATGTTGTGCAGTCGGAGGATACATATTCGCGAGCTGGCTGACCAAAACCAGATGTATCCTCCGACTGCACATCATGATTTTCTTCTTGTTTACGTCTTATTAGTTCACTTTTTAAGCAGTTGGGTTTTTAAATATTTTATTTTCCTATTTTAATGTAGGCAGTGACACTCGTAAGGTTAAAGCAGTCGGGTTTTTTTAACAGAGTTTTTATCAACGTTCTTGGTGGTCAGACCCAGCCTCTTTGTATTCGCGATTTTGTCGAAGTTGAAATAACTCGCGAATAGGCCTCACGGATACATCCTCTATGGAACCCATATTTTTCAGCCATTAAGCACTAAAACCTCCTTCTTTTACAGGTCTTAGCAGCGCTCGCAGTTTCCCTGGCCCCATTCTCAGCAGGTCTCGGCAAGGGGTACAGCTCGCCAGCCATCGCCTCGCTGCAAGGACCAGGGGCTAATGCTACCAGGAGAGACTTTCAGCTCACCGACCAGCAGGCCTCCTGGCTTGCTTCGCTGTCCTTTCTTGGTAAGTAAAGTAGTACAAGAAGCATCAGCAGACCAGCCAACATACTAAACCTTGAAGGAGGTCTATAGATTTCGCTTAGCCCTCTCCATCATCGGACTACAAGACGTATCGCAATGCGCCATCGGTATATGGTGGATATTCCACCCATACGCATAAAGCGTTTTGAAAATACTGTCACTGTGCGCACAGCTAAGGAGTGGAATTCCCTGCTGCTGTCTTTGTTTCCTGATAGCTACAACCTAGGGTCTTCAAGTCAAGAGTGAATAGGTTACTTTTAGGCAAGTGTGCTTTACCTTCGACCACATCATGAATTATCATAAGGCGAGATAGTGGTCAAACGCGAGCCTATAACAGATAATAATTTAAAAAAACCGGCCAAGTGCGCGTCGAACTCGTGCGCCGAGGGTTCCGTACCTACCCATTATACAGGCAAAGATACAGATAAAGATGGACATAATTGCCTTTAAGCATTCAAAGCGTGATTTTCGCGGTTTCTGGAAGAGCGCTAATAAATTGAGCATTCGGCCAGGCCTGCCTGTTAGTGTGAATGGTGTGAGTGATGCGAAGGATATTGCGAACCTTTTACCCGACTTGCGAAGGAGGGTAATGTGTTTATCAGTCTATGTATGTATGTGTGTTCCTATGTGGCGTTCCAGAGACCAAACGAGTTGGCCGATTTTGATGATTCGTACGTCAATCGATGCGTCTTGACCCTGCGACTGTCACTGGCTACATTAAAATAGAAAAATAGAAAAATGGCGGCTTTTGGGCGCCATATTGTGGAGGCCCAATTTTTTTTTCCATCCAATCCCATCGTGTGGGGTATCAAATTAAAAGGTTTTAAGAAGCGATTTTTAGAAATCAGTTTGTTTTAAAGTCACCGCTAGGGAGCTCTTGTGAGATGCTGGATGCTTAGCCTCGTTGTGACAAGGTGGGCACACGTTTCCACTCCTCGGCCCTCTTCAATTTGTATATGAATGTCCTGATTGAGGCGCTTAACAGTCAACATGTCGGTTGTCATATTGACGGTGTATGTGTCAATAATAAGCTTTAAAGGACAATGCTGACATTGAAAACGGAACGGAACGGTGGGGGGCTCTTTCCGTGCGTGCGAATATGATAGCTCGCAGGTTTGCACGTAGTACTGCAGAAGTAAAGGTGACGCTATTTAGAGCATTCTGTACCACCTTCTACACTTGCAGCCTGTGGGAGAAGTATTCGCGGGCGTCGTATGGAGCCCTTCGTGTCCAGTATAATAACGCGCTTAGAAAACTGATGGGGTTGCCTTGGTTTTGTAGTGTGTCAGGGATGTTTGTGGCGGCGCGTGTGGATTGTTTTTACGCGATAATTCGCAAGCGCGCAACATCAATGGTGGCCCGAACAGGGTTCTGAAAATTATTGTTGATAGAGTGGACTGTCCGTATATAGTTCACTGCTGTCAGTTACATGTGTCACCGTAGCGTGTTATTTACTAATACTTAGTTTTAATGCACAATGTTACTAACCCTATATGAGTCTTAGCTCGAAATAAAGATTCTGAATTTGATTTATACCGCCATAATAAAATTGGTATAATTTTTATTGGTGGCTAAGTTTTAAAGACATGGGCAAATCTAGATTTTCACGAAAACTTGAAAGTACCATAATTTATCTTAAATTTCAACTTATTTTCTTTTTTGAATTTTGCCTTTGTTTGCGTTGACTCAGGACTTTGATTTTTATACGCCTTATAAGGACTATAGACCTCAGTATCTGGTATGAATTTCAACTTGCCACTTGCAACTTGCAACCACACGGACAGACAGACAGACAGATGGACAGACGGACAAGAAAGTGATCTTATAAGGGTTCCTTTTTACCTTTTGAGGTACGGATCCCTAAAAATACTTATGTTCTTAAAACGTATGTAAATAAACTTTTAAAAGTCATCATCATCATCTGTGTAGCCTTTTCCCAACTATATTGGGGTCGGCTTTCAGTATACCCGGATTCAGCTGAGTACCAGTGTTTTACATGGAGCGACTGCCTATCTGACCTCCACAACCCAGTAACTTTTTTTTTTTTCTTGTAATATAGGCTCGCGCTTGACCACTATCTCACCTGATAGTAAGCGATGATGTGGTCGATGGTGGGCACGCTTGCCTAGAAGTAACCTATTCACTCTTGACTTAAATACCCCTAGATTGTAGCTATCGGGAAACACAGACTCCGGCAGGGAATTCCACTCCTTAGCTGTACGCATAATAAAAGTATTCCCAAAACGTTTAGTGCGTATGGGTGGGATGTCCACCATATATCGATGACGCATCGCCGTACGTCTGGTAGTCCGATGATGGAACGGGCTGGGTGGAATTAAATCATGCAATTCCATCGCACACTCCCCGAAATGTAACCGATAAAAAACCGACAAGCTGGCAACTCGGCGACGATGTTCAAGCTTTGACTTAACCAGTGCCTCATCCCTGATAAGTCTCTTGGCCCGCTTTTCGATCGACTCCAGTGCATCAAGCTGGTATTTGGCAGATCCGTCCCAGAGATGAGAACATTACTCCATGCATGATTGAACTTGCGCTTGATACAAGCTGAGCAGCTGTTCTGGCGTGAAATACCTTCTCACCTTTGCAAGGATCCCCAGCTTTTTGGCGGCCAGCTGAGCCTTTGCCTCAATGTATGGCCCAAAATTGAGAGTCGATGTCAACGTAACGCCAAGAAGCTCAAGATGGTCAGCTATTGGCACGGTCTAATCTCGGAAAGTTGGAGCCGGGTGAAATTGACTCTTTTTTGCGGAAAAAAGACATGCCTGGGTTTTAGCAGCATTAAAGCTGACCAGATTGGCATCGCCCCATTCGGAGACTGCCTGCAAGACAGGTTTAAGCGCTCCACCATGGCCTCCCGGAGAGACTGGATCTGAGGCCCGGTAGCACGAGCGTTGGACAAGTATCTCTCAGTAACGGTGCTGTCGTCTGCATACCCAAAGGTGCCGGGTTTTAGCAGATCGTTAATGTGTAGCAAGAATAAAGTTGCCGAGAGTACCGACCCCTGAGGGACCCCGGCATTAATATCCAAGTAGTCCGACGAGCAGCCATCGATAACCACTCGAATGGACCGATCTCTCAGGAAGTCTGCAATCCAATCACACAGACCGCCGGGCAAACCGAATGAAGGAAGCTTAGCAATAAGGCTTTCGTGCCAGACCCTATCAAAAGCCTTCGAGATGTCTAGGGAGGCGCTTCCCCGTGCCTCTCGATGGCCTCACTCCAGATGTGAATGGCATACGCTAGAAGATCCCCAGTAGACCGATTTCGGCGGAAGCCGTATTGGCGATCACTAAGGATATCGTTTGCTTCTAGGTATGCCAGGAGCTTAGTATTGAGTACACGTTCCATACTCTTACAGAGTATGGAGGTTACAGATATGGGTCTGTAGTTGGCCGGGTCAGCTCGACTGCCCTTCTTGGGCACGGGCTGTACGTTAGCCTGCTTCCAAGCATTCGGCACTTTTCCAGCCTCATACGAAAGACGGAATAGGCGTGTCAAGATCGGAGACAGTTCAGGCGCACAGGTTCTAAGAACAAGTGCTGGTATTCCGTCAGGGCCGCTAGCCTTGTTCACGTCAAGGTTTCGCAGCACCCTACGGACGTCCTTTTGATGGATACGAATGTCCGACATACTCGTCTCGCATCCAACAGGAGGAGGAGGGGGCCGCGAATCACCAGGATTCAGACGTGAAGATTCCGCAAAAAGAGAGGCAAATAAATTTGCTTTCTCCTCAGCGGAGTGGGCCAGTGACCCGTCGGGTTTCAGCAGTGGTGGCAGTGAGGGACGGCAGAAGTTCGACTCGACCGACTTAGCCAGAGACCAAAACGCTTTACTAATTGCTGGGTAAGAAGCAAGTTTGGTCCCTATTCGGCCAATGTGATCGAACCGAGCCCTTCGCAACACCATCTTGCAGGACTTGGCACCCCTGTTGAAGGCCTTCTTCTTCTGACCCACGTCACTCGTCTTACGCGATCGAGCGTCGACCCAAGCCAGGTACGCCCCATGTTTAAGCGCGTCGGCGCGCTTACATTCGGCGCCAAACCATGGCCGGTCTTCGCTAGACATTGATACGTCAGTGAACGGAATGTAGTACTCCATTCCCCGACGCAACACATCCGTCACGGCATCCGCACACGACGATGGATCAGTCGAAGAAAAGCAAGTAGGCTGCCAAGGATAGCATGCGAAGAAAGATCGCATGCCATCCCAATCTGCCGACCTGTACCGCCAAACCCGCCGGGTGCCCCTTGGGCTGGGATCGGGCGGGGAATAGACGGACACAGACTTCACCAGACAGTGATCGGAACTACCCAATGGTGATGCTATCGACACAGAGTATCTGTCTGGATCTGTTGTCAGCAGAAGGTCCAAGCAATTCGCCGTGTGCGAATCAACATCCGGTACCCTCGTTGCCCCCTGGACCAGCTGGGTGAGGTTTAGCGCTAGCGCAAGCTTACGCATCTCCCGTCCAGCATGATCAGTGCACTGGTATGGGAAGAGCCATTCCTGGTGGTGGGCATTAAAGTCCCCCAGTAACACTAATTGGGCAGATGGGTACCGCTGCTATGCTGCATCAGCCGCCTCACTGAGGTACTCTGTGAGCCTGGTTGCCTCCTGATCTCCACTGTGCGAACGGTAGACACAGGCGTAGATAATTTTTACCAGACCTGTGTCCACCAGAACCCAGAGCGTTGTGAATCTTGAGTCCTCAAGGTTACGGAGACGCCGACAGCAAAGATCGTCACGGGCGTACATACATACGCCCGCCCGTGGTCTAAAATTGTGCTCCAGGGTGAACCCTGGGTAAGACAGGTACGACACGTCTGACGGACTCGCTATCTGCGTCTCCGTAAGGAAATACAGCGCTGGTTTCTCAGTCTCCAGGTGGTAGTAGGTAACACGGTTCCCTTTGGCTAGACTGTCAGATCTCAGGCTTCTGACTACTCGTAAAGACTGTCAAACGACAGCCGGGACCAACGACTTAACGTGCTTTCCGAGGCACGGATGAAACTCGCTATGTAAAGATGGTCACCCATCCACGGACACGTATCAATAGAATTACCAATTTTCATAACATTACATCAAACTCGACCGAATCCGATACCTAACCATACCTACTCTACTCATTACTCAATATAACGAATAATCATAAAATCGTTGGTTCCCCGAAAATAAACTTTGTCTACGCTTGCGCTAAATACTTATATAATAAAAAAATCTTTTTACAAAAAAATACTACCGACTTCCAAATAGACGTGTGCGCCAAAGAAAAAATAATCGGCGGCGGGTGCTGGTCAAAAAGTCGGCGGCGGCGTCGTGTTTTCGGCGTGATTTCGGCGCAAAGAATTTTTATGAAATAATCTGGTACAATCAAAAAAATCAAGAACAATTTAAAAAATCACATATGAAACTGTCATATGAACCAACAAAAGACAATAACAGCAAAATATAAAGATTTTCAATTCAGGGCTGTCTTGCAACTGCTGTAATTGTCGTGAATATTTTTTTTTATTTATCGATTGGCTCGCGTTTGACCACTATCTCGCCTGATAGCCTAGCATATTGCAAGCCTGTCGGTTTTTTATCAGTAACTGATAAAAAACCGACAGGCTGGCAACTCGGCGTCGATGTTCGAGGCTCTGGGGCTTTGACGCGACCAGCACATCGTTGCTAATAAGCCTCTTGACCCGTCTGTCAATGGAAGTGCATCAAGATATTATTTGGCAGATCCGTTCCAGAGGTGAGAGCAGTACTCCATGCACGACAGAACTTGTGCTTTATTCAGTTGAGCAGCTATTCAGGCGTGAAGTACCGTCTCACCTTTGCAAGAATCCCCAACTTTTTGCAGCCAACTGAGCTTTCGCCTCAAGAAATGGACCGAAATTGTGTGTCGATGTTAACGTAACACCAAGAAGTTTGAGATAATTGACCCGTTATCTCCAACATATACCATAGATTACCAACATTGTTGTAGCAGCTGCTGCTACAACAATGTTGGTAATTGGGAATCTATGGTCTAGCGTTGCTGCTATATTTCTTTTCATCTGTTACATTACTAACTTTTCATCATCATTCAAAGTTTCACATGCTTCTTATATTTCAAAAACTAAGCCGAATTTTATCGAACAATATAAAACTTTTCATAAAACTCCCTTAATTGGTATAAGTTTTGCCAAAAACCTAGCCCTTTAATGACTAACTTAAGTTCTGACATGTTATATTTTGCAAGAAAGGCGTTGACTGGTTTTCGGTTGCACTCTTGATGCCTAAACTTTGCAGTATCGCCAAAGTACTGTGCCAGCGAGTAGGCGTTGCAGATTTAATAGATGGCACCGATGTCGATGTGAATGTAATGGGTCTAGAAAATAAAAGAAAACAAATGGTTGTTTTTCTTTTACCCTCACTGGAATAATATTTCCAATCTATTTGTATTGTTCTTAAGTATATGTTTTAATATAATACAGATAATATAACCGAAAGTCAGAAATTCAGTTTAGAAGTGAAGAATGTGAGTGAGGTAGCGTTTCCTAAAATTAAGTTCTAAAACCCGTCATGCCGATTTGACGCCGATACGAAAATCGGTGGCGGCGGCGGCGCGCCGGCGCGGCGCACGCGTCTACTTCCAAATAAGAAAACTACAAAGTGAAAATAACTTTATTTTTCGAAGTCGGTGTCTTTGGTAGGTACCATTTTATTCCGTTTTATTTTTCACTTTTTAGTTGTACCTACTTAATAGGCAAGTAGTTAAGTAAGGTACCTATAATGCCAGAATAGATTACCCGAATATCATGAAACTGAACATAACCGGTGAAAATGAGAGTGTACCAAGATGAACTGTACACATCTGCGTACCTTTAGAGCGTCTTGGCGTGATGTTATGGGACCAATTTCGGAATATACTCCTTCAAACAAAAAAGAATTTCCAATATCGGTCCATAATTGACGGAGTTATCGGTGAACATACATAAAAAAAAACATACGTTATGTCGGACATTACGTATGTAGAACCTCCTCCTTTTCGGTAAGTCGGTTAAAAATAGACATAACTTAGATATAGCGATGTATATGCAGCCATGGAAAGTAACTTCGGGGGGGGAACAACATGGCTGCCTCAAAAAGCGATCCACTGCGACTAACTTGGTGTTATCACATAAGTTTATATCGGGTGGTATGTAACAACGGGGAGTGATATGAAATTTCGAATGACGTTATTGCGACGCACGCTATTTCGAAAATATTTACTACTGGTACGCCAGTTCAAAAACACATTGAATCGAAAACCGCTTTATCGAATGACGTTATTGCGACGCACGCTATTTCGAAAAAAACTGTTAGACTGGTACGCTGATACGAAAGTTTTGGTTTCGAAATCTACTGTTTCGAATAGCATATTCCAATCTGAATTTGTCTGGGGATCGAACTCGCGACCCAGTGATTATCAAGAACCTACGCTACGATAATAAAACTGACACTAAGCTAGTTGTCTACACTACTAAGTATAAATTATTAATTAAAGTACTTGAATTAGCTATGTAGCCCTAGAATGCTTCCAGTTTTTAACCGACTTTCCAAAAAGGAGGAGGTTCTATGTTCGACATTATGTTTGTTTTTTTTTTGTGTATGTTCACCGATATCTCCGTCAATTGTGGACCGATTTTGAAAATTATTTATTTTGTTTGAAAGAGTTTGTTTCGAAATTGGTCCCATTTTAATTTGGTGAAGATCTGATGAAGAACTTCGGAGATATACAACAGAACTCTTCAATAAATATTGGTGAATCTCTCGGGATTGCTGCAAGCTCTGCTTAGTTTGGGACTAGATGCTGTGTAAAAATCGCCCAAATATTTATTTATTTTAAAAAAAAAACAATAGTTTAAACAGAAACATAAAAATAATAATAATATACTCTTATTTTTTTAAATAATGTACCAACATATAGGTATATGATGTTATAGCACTTTAATAAAAACTCACCCGGTTCTGGTGCATGAGTATGATCAGACATCTCTCTAATTATGAAATGTTCATCACCTATTAAATAACTGCTTGCAGTACTTTTGCAGCACAATGGTATTTTGCTCAAACAAGACCAATATTGTACGTGGTCCACTTTTTTGTTTTGCTGCATGATAAATCCATCAATAATTAGAACACTTTTCCCTTTACGCGAACTCAATGGTCGATAAGAAAAAATATTACTCATTTTGTATGTTATCACTTATTTATCACACACCGGCAAGTCAGTCGCAGATGTATAGGAATCCAAAATAATAATAGTCTTGGGGGGTAGTTCAACAAAAGAAGTATAAGAAATTAAAATAAATTCACCTTCATTAATTTCTTTTTATTGTTGTGATTGCATTTTAATAAATAGGTAGGTAATGTAGTATTTTTGTTATTATTAAATTATCAAAACTGGAAGCATTCTAGGGATACATAGCTAAATCAAGACTTTAATTAATAATTTATACTTAGTGGTATAGACAACTAGCTTAGATCAGTTTTATTATCGTAGCGTAGGTTCTTGATAATCACTGGGTCGCGAGTTCGATCCCCAGACAAATTCAGATTGGAATATGCTATTCGAAACAGTAGATTTCGAAACCAAAACTTTCGTATTTGCGTACCAGTCTAACAGTTTTTTCGAAATAGCGTGCGTCGCAATAACGTCATTCGATAAAGCGGTTTTCGATTCAATGTGTTTTCGAACTGGCGTACCAGTCGTAAATATTTTCGAAACCGCGTGCGTCGCAATAACGTCATTCGAAATTTCATATCACTCCCGTAACAACGCGCGCAAGTGCATGTCATTTATACCGACTACAAAGACTAGAAGTTGCTCAAAGCCGGTATACACGGAGACCTTTATAGATGGGTTTTGTCTTATATTGAGAATCGGACTCAGGCTGCGGTTCCCAAGGTTACACTTCGGTTTGGACATCGGTACCATTGGGTGTGCCACAGAGTTCAGTTATGTAGAATAATAGAATACAATTTCGATTACGTAAAAGGCCGCTTCTAAGCATCGCAGGCTCGCATTTTAAGTTGGCATCCATTGGCCAACAGTGGGGAATCCGTTGGGTTATAGTTAGTTAGATTGCCAGCATTAAACTAACATTGGCACAATGCAGTTAAATAATATCATTACGTTCAACCATTTACCAACGTTGGGCCAATCATTCAACATTTTTCAAATTCCAAAAAAGAAAGAAACAAAGAGCGTGCGTTCGACGATCCAGGAACGAACCATACCTATATGTATGTATATAGTCTACCCCGTGGTTCTAACTCGCGGTCGTATCGGATCCTTTCGCAATTGAGAGATATAGAGTATTTATTGCAGCTTATTTAAGTTGCTTGTTTGTTAATAATTTTCATTTATATTTTTTTTCATTTAATAATTTGATTTTACTTTTTGGTTGTTTGAAAATACTTATACTAAAATATTTATTTTCGGTTTGTAAATATTTGTAGATTTTAACGAAGACTATCTCCGTAACGGCAATACTGCAGCATTCAAATTATTAAAGTGACGCTAGTTATAAATCTTTATTACAAACGCTTGCTTCTACACGCGGTGGTACTCAAATAGATAATATTGTTTGTAACTTCACAAGTGATTTTATAACTCCTACTTCAATTACCATTGTCCTATGTGGGCCCGTTTTTACACGTTGTGAGCCGCTGAAACCGTTTTAATGTTGATGTAATAACAAAAGCCCTCTACTTAGTCCGCATTATTGTACAACTACGGAACCTTATTACTGCTCGTGGCCCGACACGCACTTGACCGGTTTTTTTTGTCCACTTTGACAATATGACGCCATATTGTCAAAATGAACAAGGTAGTGGTGAATTTTGATTACTATCATGTCTTTAGTGACACTCGCAAGGTTTAGACGAATCGTTTGACGTAAGAAACATCATAATCGGCCAACGCATTTGGTCTCTCGAGCGCCACAGAGAAACATACATACACAGACTGATAAACACATCACCACCATAGCGATGCGCAGTCTGGTAAAAACAATATCGCTATACAGAGGTTCCTGACTGAACGCGTTTGCTGAAGGAATTTAATTGAAATTCTTTGAGTCGTAGCAGAGGCATGATGTATGGGAGAATAAACAAATGTGACGTAGAATTTTATTCATTAAGAAAGTGATAAAACGTGTGCGGATGTTTTTTTATGAAATTTTTATACATTTGACCAAAATTCCTCTATGTTTATTTTAGGCGATATATAATATAAAGAAAGAATAATGCGTCTAGTACACCTGCATTTCATAATAGTCATTTTGTAACACTGTAAGGCACAGGACACAATTATACATACCTCGAGTGATTTACCATAACTGCGAGCTAACAGAAATATCTACAAGCTAAGCTCAAATCGGTATCAGTCACATTGTGGAGCCTACAATCACGTACCTATCCTATCCTTAAATCTTTGGCCGATCAATGAAACAGGTCACATGAATAAACTAACGCTTTTGTCCCAATGGATGTACAAACAGTTTCTAGAACGCCTCTTGCGTTGCTCACATACTTACTTGTTTGCTACTTCTTACCGGCTGCTATGTTATAGGTACCTTATTTCAACCGATCCTCTGCTCCTTCCAGGCGCGCTTTTCGGTGGCATGGCAGGAGGCGCAGCCATGCGTCACGGTCGACGTCGAGTGCTGTCCCTCGCAGCCGCTCCCTGCAGCCTGTCCTGGCTGCTGACAACCTTGGCCACCTCAGTCAGGATGATGTGCATCACTGCCTTCCTGGGGGGATTCTGTTGTTCGATATTGACTATGTTGTCGCAGGTGAGTTTTGGTACTTATCAATGGATAATGTTTTATTGTTTAATATTTTGTGTTTTATAGTGAACGTGCCTAAAAATTACCAAGTAATTTTGCAAAGTCTGGATGTTTTTTAATCAATCACACCTAGATTATAGAACGGAATTGTAACCAAACAAAGCACTATTCATACGAGAAGTGCGTTCTTTTTTATATAACTTCTTACCTTCACGCGGGCGGAGCAGCTGGCAGAAGCTAATTTAATAATTAATTTGTTCATGTTTTAGTCTTTTTGAACAGGTAATTTATATTACATGCTCTGCTTCACCGCCAGTACTTTTTCTTCTAACAAACGTAAAACGTAGACAATATCGAAATTAATTTTCCCTCCATACCTCTCACTATACCGAAAACTTCTATGAGTACCTATATAATATGGCAAAACAAGTAAAAATTAAAAATATCAAAACAACCGACATTTTTTTTATTTCGTACTTTTTTAACTACATAATTAATCTAGTAGTAGACACGCTTCGATCAACAATCTAACGAACTCCTAATTATGATACGAAATTTTGCGAAAATACCCAGATTTAAACAGTAAAACGCCCATAAAAAAATAAATGTAAAAAATAAATCGCAACTTTTTTAAGAACAAAGCAGGTTGAGTTGCTTTGTTCTTAAAAAAAAAATCGATACAAAAAAGATCGTGCTCAATAGTACAAATGCAACACATTTCATGCAACTTCGTATTTAAATAGATAATTTCAACTTGTACGTGTTTAACAAATAAAAATTTCACTTAAATATAACTTTTGTTTTTGTCTGTAATAAAGAAAACTTGAAATTCCCCATTTTGTACGTGGCTAAAACGCTATCCGCAAAAAGCCAAAAAAAAGATAATTCATTATTTTTAGTCTATGGCCGATCGCCATTGTTAGATGCGCGCGCATAGGAAAACTGATTAATTTTGCCCGCAATTGCGAAAAGAAAATCACAACTCGTTTTCACTGTTCGAAATGACTTTTTAGTATTAATTTCTTCACAAGTGTGTTGAAAAACGTCGTATGATACACGTGTGTATTGATGATTACCGTCCTCGGCTCTCTTAAGACCCTCACCTAACGGCTCGGGTCTCAATGGCGCCTCAGCGGTAATCACCAACATAACACACTTGTACCATAATGTACTATTTCAACACACTTGCTCATAAAGTGGCTCTAATTTCACCGCAATTAGGCACATAATTACACCTGTTATCAAACTGTGACTTTTTCATTACTATTATTCACAAGTGAGATAAAGAGATTTTTTTTAAATTTATTGGTTGATTTGCTTTGTTCTTAAAAAAGTTTCGATACAAAAAATATCGTGCTCAATAGTACAAATGGAACACATTACATGCAACTTCGTATTTAAATAGATAATTTCAACTTGTACGTGTTTAACAAATAAAACTTTCACTTAAATATAACTTTTGTTTTTGTCTGTAATAAAGAAAACTTGAAATTCCCCATTTTGTACGTGGCTAAAACGCTATCCGCGAAAAGCCAAAAAAAAAATATCTTATTATTTTTAGTCTATGGCCGATCGCCATTGTTAGATGAGCGCGCATAGGAAAACTGATTAATTTTGCCCGCCATTACAAAAAAAAATCACAACTCGTTTTCATTGTTCGAAATTACTTATTAGTATTATTTTCTTCACAAGTGTGTTGAAAAACGTCGTATGATACACGTGTCTATTGATGATTACCGTCCTCGGCTCTCTTAAGACCCTCAGCTAACGACTCGGGTCTCAATGGCGCCTCAGCGATAATCACCAACATAACACGCTTGTACCATAATGTACTATTCTTTTTTCAAACATACGTTAATCAGTCTTCAAACATACGTTAGGTAATTAGGTAGTCTTAATTGTTACTTCTTCATAAAAAATGATGATGGACACGGGCTGAAAGTCCCTTGATTTTCTGGTAAGTCTTCTGCACGAGTATTACGTATTAAATTTATGATGTTCATATACACTTGTGACCGAACTTTTACTAATATCATTAATCGATTGCTGCAATATATTTAATAGTTCTTCGTCGTCGTATAACATTATTGACAACTTCTCGACACTAGCATAGAAATAATAATAAAGAGAGCACGTGTTATCACGGCGATGGCGCTAGCGCAACTGACGTTTAGGCAGTGTTGCCAGTGACAGACAGTCAAATGTTACAAGAGACATCCCAGAAAGTTACATTTTCATGAGAAAAGTTACATTACTTTATTTAATATGGAAAATGACACTAAAATAATAAACAACTACAATTTGGATTTTTTTTCTGCTATGTAGGTAGCGGAACGCGCCCACTATTCGAATTTTCGCGCGGTTGGGCCCTCCCCCGCGACTACCACGGGTAAATCCGTTGCATTTAGTTTAGAAAATTCAAATTACAACGAGAAACAACTATATAGGTAGGTACCTACTTGGTTGCATTAGCGAAAAGATCGATAAACAAAATCAAATCCAGGTTACGCCGGCCGGCAGGTACTCAGCCCACTGTAGTTCTTGTAAACGAAACCAAAGTTACTTAACAATGAGTAATAAATAGCTACACGAACTTCTTGAAGCTCGTGTAGCTATTCGTTATATATCGTAATAATATATGTGTGCCATGCACTGCACTTCAGTGCATGGCACACATATATTATGCTATTTGACTTGATAATCTTGATATGTAGTTGACGATTGATACAAAAATAAACTTACTTCAGTTGCAAATACGGCTTTGTTGTTGATTTACTCATTCCCTAAATAATTATTTATTAAATTAAAACTACAATAAATATAAAATTTACTAACCAAGTATTGTTAGCACAAACAAGTCGAAAACAAACCAATCATTACATTATTGACGAAATAAATTTAATAAATAAAATTACATCCACATATATTATACTTTCGTATTTATTTACTCTTCTTTAGAGATATTAAAACTTTAGCAAACAAAACACGATGCTCACTCGCTCGCCGGAGTAAGCGGGATGGATGATTTAGAAATAAAAGTGAGTGAGTCAGTTAGGTGCGACAACATGACGAACAAAAGCTTAGATGCATTTTTATTTTAATATTTTTAGTAAGACCTAAAAGTTACATAAAAGTTACATTTTGAGTCGTGTTACATGGAGGTTACGTGAGATGGTCAAAAGTTACGTAAAATGTAACAAAAGTTACGTTCTGGCAACGCTGCGTTTAGGCTTAGCACGCACTGCGATTTTTATTCGCGCGATTTTTTTTCCACGCGTTCTGTGGCCACGCACTGCGGAAAAAAAGTCTCGCTCAAGTAGTACTAAAAAATTCACGCGGAACATAATTCGCGCGAATCAAAATCGCTGTGCGTGCTATGCCTTATTCAAAATATGACTTTAGTTGACCTTGAGCCGCACGTAAAATTACGGCGATGGCGTTCGCGGATCGTCTGAACTAGTGACGTACTGGCATAAGTCGGTAATTTATGTTTCTTTGTTGATTTCTACATATTATATCACTTAAGCGTATTGGGTTTTGAATAAATAATTAAATCGTTAATAAACTAAGAAAATTGAATGAAAGTTTAGTTGATAGTTTGATAAAAACAGTATGTTTTTATTAATTTAGCATCAGGAGTTTCTTAAGTGGTACAACACTAGTCTGCGTGAAATCACGGGTTCGGCGAAGTAGGTTAATATTAAGACGTATCACGAATTGAGAACTATTAATTATTTCATTTAATTAGCTAAAATATGTATCTAGTACTGTTAAAAATAAAGTAATAGCACGAAATATATAAAGATTTAGTAAGCAAATTTAACGCAAATTAGAGTCATGGTCACCTCATTAGAAAGAGACACACTACCAGAGGGAGGCTTCTCGCGCGGACCGGTTTTTGCGCCATAGTGCACAGTCTAGTAGTAACAAGTATTATATAAAGGTCGTTGCTTCAAACAAATTTAAACATCAGTTATAGATAACAGTCAAATTATTCATTACAAGTTTAGCGAAATTATTTGTACAGACATTTCAATTTAAATCTTACGAACCGGGCAAAAATAGGCCTTTGTCTCTCTGCAAGAAGTAGCATAATGCTTCAACAAAGTTGAAGAAAGACTTGAAGTACCAATTTCGTAGCCCGCATGTCTCAGACAATTAGAGAGTTGACCACGCCTCGCGCCTCCCAAAAGATCAGAGATAAGATAAGAGATCTATTGTACTTGCTTGTTTGATTATGTAGATATTTGCCTTTAATCATTTCCTTTTTAACCCCCGCCGGAAAAAGAGGGGTGTTATAAGTTTTTAACCCCCGCCCCGTCGGAAAAAGAGGGGCGCTATAAGTTTGACGTGTATTGCTGTGTATCTGTGTGTCTGTCTGTGGCATCATAGCGACCAAATGGGTGAACCGATTTTGATTTAGTTTTTTTCGTTTAAAAGATGACTTAATCGAGAGTGTTCTTTGCTATGTCTGAATAAAATTGGTTCAGCCGTTCAAAAGTTATGGGTGCTTTACTGTTTGAATCGGGGTGTTTTCGCAAGATAACGTGCAATAATTACGTGTTCAATAGATTGCCGATCGATGCGTATCTACTGTGTACTAGATAGATTATGTAGCATGACATTTACTTGTTAGTATTCCTTAGTTGCGTTTCCTTAGTTTCTCAAATAAGACTTATACTTCCCATCGTCTCTATGGTTTTTCCAATTCGAAGGAGTTAGTCGTTAAATTCCAAATACCCAACTTAACAGTAAACTCCTTGGTATTGGACTTCTCTTGTTTCTTTACTTTTCTAAAAAGAAGTTTTATTTCTTTACGTAATCAATGATACTTGATAGGCTATTTCGGTATTTTTTTCAACATGTCTCCAGACACTGTTTTTACAGACTTCAAAAACCGGCCAAGTGAGAGTCAGACTCGCGCACGAAGGGTTCCGTACCATTATCGCAATACGGCTTAAAAATCCCGTTTCTTGTATGAGAGCCCCACTTAAATATTTTAATAATATAAATATGTTTAATAGAGTATGTTTCGAAATTGGTCGCATTTTAATTTGGTGAAGTCCTGATGAAGAACTTTGGAGATATACACCAGAACTCTTCAATTAATAACGGTAAATCTCTCGGGATTGCTGCAATTGCATGTCTGTTTATTGTTCATACCATTTCATAACATATCATCACGCCAGTACACTCTAAAGGGGTACGCAGATATGTACAGTTCACCTTGGTACACTCTCAATTCACCGGTAATGTTCAAGTTTCATGATATTCGGATAATCTATTCTTGCATTACCTACCTTACTAAAGAACTTACCTATTAGGTGCCACTAAATTAAAAAAAAACTTTTTACTTAAAATCTACCTTTTTCTAAGTAGATATCTATCTATAGAAATGACCGATGGAAAGTTCAAAAATCACATCACACGTGTCCTTATTAAAAAAGCATATTATAAAATCAAGGACTACGTTGAAGATAAAAACATTTGGCCTTAGCTCCTTCTGCGCATGCAGCTTCCCTGGTAACTTGTAAACGGCACAAATATGTGGATGTCTCTAACTATTCTCAATCTCATTTATTTTTCCTTCTTTTAATTAGACTTTTACAATGGTTTTCAATCATCTTTATAGCCAAATTCATATACAAATTGAAGAGGGTAGGGGAAGTCAATCCCCCCTGTCTCACTCCACACTCCAATTGATAAGGCTCCGACAGCACACCCACCCACCGAACTCTGTTGATCTGGCTTCCATACCAATGCCTGAAGATACTGAGCCCATCATGCCCAGGGGACTTACCTCTAGACTTAGACCTGATGACCCTGGACACATATTTGACATTGAAACGTGTGCCCACCTTACCACAACGGGGCTCAGCATCCAGCATCTCACAAGAGCTCCTTAGCAATGACTTTAAAACAAACCGATTTCTAAAAAGGTTTGCAATCTCCTTCACATCACTCACACCATTCACACTAACAGGCAAGCCTGGCCGAATGCTCAATTAATTAGCGCTCTTCCAGAAACCGCGGAAAATCACGCTTTGAATGCTTAGAGGCAATTATGTCCATCTTTATCTGTATCTTTGTCTGTATAATGGGTAGGTACGGAACCCTCGGCGCACGAGTTTGACTCGCACTTGGCCGGTTTTTTTTTTAAAGAGTAACCATGGAGTTTCTTGCCGGTTCTTCTCCATAGGAAACCAACCCGAACCGTGCACCTTTTGTCGACGTTTTATAGGTGCCCATGTAGGCCTACCTATGTGAAATTAAAAAATATTGATTTTGATTTTTTGATTTTAAGTGCAAAATAACTTTCTTTTTGAAAGTCGATATCCATAACGGAAAAAAATTATACCTACCAAGGACACCGACTTCTAAAAAGAAAGTTATTTTTCAGTTTGCAGTGTTTTTATTTGGAAGTCGGTAGTACTTTTTTGTAATAACGTTATTTTTGTTCTACAGAATGGGCAACCCACTGATAATAAAGTCTGAAACTTTACAGAATATTCAGCGCGTCATACTGGCTGGTCCTCAAGGCCCGGCTTGGCCGCTAATTCAGAAAATTTGGTTCAAAAGGAAACTTCTAACGATAGAATTACTTATTTATTACTTGAAAAGCGGTTAAAATTAAATTAATTTGTCGTTTGTTTGATGTATTCTTGGTGATTAAGGCAGTAACTTTGTAATTAGTATTCATTGTTAAAAAGTAATTAGTAAGTTTCTATTAAAAAAAAATAAGAACAAGGCCGCTTAGAATTCTTGAATTAACAAATTAGCGCTTCAACCAACATTTTTAGGGTTCCGTACCCAAAGGGTAAAATGGGACCCTATTACTAAGACTCCACGGTCCGTCTGTCTATCTGTCTGTCACTAGGCTGTATCTCACAAACCGTTATAGCTAGACAGTTGAAATTTTCACAGATGATGTATTTCTGTTGCCGCTATAACAACTAATACTAAAAACAGAATAAAGTAAATATTTAAGTGGGGCTCCCATACAACAAACATGATTTTCTTGCCGTTTTTTGCGATAATGGTACGGAACCCTTCCTGCGCGATTCCGTCTCGCACTTGGCCGGTTTTTTTACCCGCATCAAGTTTGTCCATGAGTTTCTTATTTATAACACATGTGCAGAACTAAGTCATTTCACACATGTATTGTCTAATTTCAGGTGTACATCAGCGAGATATCAGTGCCTGACATTCGCGGCTGCCTCAGCGCTGTGCTCAAGATAGTCGGACATCTTGGAGTACTATTCAGCTTCACCATCGGTGCCTACCTCGACTGGCAACAACTAGCCTTATGCATATCTGCAGCCCCTTTACTTCTCTTCTGCACCGTTCTTTATATACCAGAAACACCCAGCTACCTCGTTCTAACAGGGAAGGACGAGGAAGCGTATAAAAGTCTTCTCTGGTTACGAGGTCCTAATTCCGACGTTGCTCAAGAGTTAGCTACTATACGCACAAATGTACTAGCTAGCAAGAACTTTAGCCAAAGACAGAGTCAAATGTCCGGGAGTCAGCTTATCAACTCTTTGGACGTCAGGACTATGAACAGGCTCTTAGGACCAATTTTAGTGACATGCGGTCTTATGATGTTTCAAAGATTTTCTGGTGCTCATGCGTTCTCGTTTTACGCTGTGCCAATATTTAGGAAGACTTTCGGTGGTATGAACCCGCATGGAGCTGCGATTGCTGTGTCTTTCGTGCAGCTCCTCGCTTCATGTCTCTCTGGCTTGTTGATAGACACTGTGGGTCGTCTTCCGTTACTGATAGTCAGTTCTGTTCTTATGTCAATGGCATTGGCCGGGTTTGGCAGTTACGCGTACTACGAAGAAGTGCATCGTAACCAGAGGATTCAGAACGTAATGTTCCATCAGACTATAGGACAAAATGACTGGATACCTCTGCTATGTGTGCTAGTTTTTACGATTGCCTTCTCTTTGGGAATGAGTCCTATATCTTGGCTGTTGATTGGGGAGTTGTTTCCTTTGGAGTATAGGGCGTTTGGAAGTGCAATGGCGACAGCCTTTAGCTATCTCTGTGCTTTTGTTGGAGTCAAGACCTTTGTGGATTTCCAACAGACGTTGGGTCTGCACGGTGCGTTCTGGTTATACGCTTCTATAAGTGTTGGAGGTCTCTGTTTTGTGGTATGCTGCGTTCCGGAGACCAAAGGTAAGGACTTGGACGAAATGGACCCGAATTACGTTCAAAGTCTATCACCGAAGAGGTAAAAGGTTAATTCCCCTTCGTGTTTACTTGAAAGCTTATGGTTTAGTTCTAGATAATGTAGAAAGGGTCAACGGAGAGGATTTTGAGATAGACAGAAAGATCGGTCAAGGAGATCTTTCTTGTAACTAATGTATTATGAAAATATAGACGTTTGAACAATAAGCATGAACTTTAAGTATGTATAGAATTACAATAAAATCTATAAAGGCAATATTACATTGTGAGTATGACCAGATGACATACTACAAGTAAAAATGCCTTCAAAATGAAGTTCTATGATTTAGGATTAATGTCAAGTATAATGTAGGCTAGAGAAAAAGTGGTAGATCCCTGTATTTAAAGTGGCTTAAAAAATGCTGAGCTTTCAAGTAAACACAAAGTTTTGAGAAAAATAATGTACGTAGGAACAAAATTATATGGAGTCCACCGCGAAATTTTGGCTGTGCTTTTAAAACATTTTTAATAAAAAATATAATATCTACGCCTCATAATTTTATGGTGGGCGATCTTAATCTGTAGAATTTAATTAAAAAAAGATATTATACTCGCATATCCTTAAATCCATATCTATTTTCATTTAAACTAAGTTTGTTTAAGATTGCAGTGGTCCATACTTTACCTCTCTAATCCCTTAGAGATATTAAAAAGAAAATAGAAAAAATAATTATATTTCCCATGTTTTCGAGACCAGCGAAAGTATCTATCTTTATTGTACTGGTTAATATTTTATCGAGCTTTCCTATCTTAACTACGACAATAATTAAGACAATAATAAATAACTAATTATGAAAAAATAATAAGTATTAACCTAGATATGGTTCATCTCTGAATGGTAAGATGTATTTGAGTGAATTATAGAAGGATGCAGTAACAGTAGAAATTATATTATTATAGGCATTTATTCTGAAATGAAATGAAAATAAGGACGCTTCAATTATTTTCACATACAACTTGAATGATGAATCTTACTAATAATTATTATAAATGTGAAAGTTTGGATGGATGTATATTTGTTACTCAATCATGCCAGAACGGCTGAACGGATCTGGATGAAATTTGGCACAGAGATAAATTATAGTCTGGAATAGCACGTAGGCATTTTATCCCGGTATAACGGTCCCTTGGGATATAATCACTTTTCACGCGAGCGAAGGCGCTGGCAGTAAGTTATATATTGTACTTTTTGACCATTAGACCGTTTTGGTAAATAAAAACGATGCACGTTTTTTTTTAAATAAATTATATTTTAGATCCAAGTTTCATATAACATTCAAAAGGGAAATCTTCTAAAAAGTATTTATTGTGTAGCAAAAATATTGTTTTATTTGTAAAACATAATGGGAACAATTATATAATTTTTCATAGCGTATACAAATCGTTAACTTATGAACTGCTGTTGTGTGTTAGCCATTAGATTCTATTGCTATATTTTACTGTTTAATGTTGTACCTAATATTATAAACAATTATTCTGAAAAGATTATAGTTCCTTAGGATTTGTGTTACTTGATCTCGAGAACGTTTGATCAGGAGTAAGACATTTGTCGCTAATAAAATGCTACATAATCTTAAAGAAGCAATATCTATCACGATGTTTAAATTTTAAAAAATACTATGGAATTCTCCGATTACTAGTTACAAAATCTATAAATGGACATTTCATTGCAAATAAATAATTCTTAAACTGTCTTTCTCCTTATTAAATGTTCTTGAATCGAAAATTTATATGAATCTATAAATAATGTTGCTTTAAGGAAAATAATCCAAACTGTAAGATTGTGCACTTGTCCAGTTAGAAAGTTGCCTTCATTAGTGTCTACCTGCCATAGTAAATGGCTATTCTATCATTGTTTATTATACTTATTAAAACAGCTAAAATTATTTAAAGATCATGTAAGATTTGAAATATGTAAATAAAATGGATAAAGCTATAAAATTTTATAGATTGACAACAAGCCTCAAGTTTTTCAATGCTCCAAATAAAATATAGACCTGTTTGTAAAATGTCAATACCTGAATTTTAATTTGAATAATTTCACGGTAAAACAGTACTATCGTCAGAACAAATATTATTGAAAGGGAAAATTGGTAGAATAAACTGTAGGATTGACTCTGGTAATTATGTAAATGAAGTATCTGAATAATGGTCACTACTTTCACAGTATACCGTGAATACAAAACTTATAAATATAATTAATTCAATGGTTGACGTAATTATAATCTAAAAATACATAATTCAATAATTAGAAGGCCTAAACCCCTGCAGTAAGATCAAATAAGATACAATTATTAATCAATTATTTGCAAATAGAGAAACTCTAGAGAAATAATAATATATTCAAGAAATAATTATTATTAATAAAAAAAACATAATCACACGGATTATTAATAGACAAATTTAATAGGTTGTGAATTTATACATTTTCTAGATTTTTTATAATAAGTACTAAAATGAAATATGTATTAAAAAAATAATAGTGTCGCTTGGTATTACGTAAGTTCCCTTCTATTAGAGCTTGCTTGCATTAGAGGTGTATGTTGTAGACGTAATGTGTGTGGGCTTACCTTTTATGTAAGAGCAAAACATCATTATTGTTACGATTAAAAATTCTACACATTTTAATATTATGGTTTAAAATAATTGTAATGATCTCAACGTATCAACGTTGAAGCAAGAATTAAATTAAATATTTATAAAAATAATAATTTATATAGATTTCATCTAAAAATCTTCTGATTGGATTTATGTGTACCAAAAACCATTTCTGTTCTTCAACGACTTCTTAAGGTTCATCACCAGAAGGGTCTAAACGGAGCCCTATTGCTGTCACTCATGTGTCCGTCTGTCGTCTGTCACACAAGTTTTACAGCCAAACGGTTGGGGCTACAATCTTCAAATTTTCACAGTATAAGCATCTTATTGACACTAAGTTATATTTGTCAAAAATATTTTGAAATTATTTTAAGAGGGGCGCCCATACAGGTAAAAGGGGGGCAATTTTTTTTTGTCTTCCCCATCGAGTGGAGCTCATTAAGTAGATAAATACTGTATTTTTTGTTCCGTATCGCGTGGAGCTCATTAAGCAGATAAAAACTGTATTTTTTGTTTTAAAATTATTGAAAAAACAAAGGAAAGCGAAATCAGCGTAATAAAAATGTGCCGAAGATTATTTTAACTTCCCATTGACCTATGAACTTGAAATTTGGTGACAATGTTTATTGATAAATCAGATTTCTCTTTGAAATTTGGTCATTTTTTCGATGAAAACTAACTTGATTTTGTGGTTTCGTACGGAACCGTAAATGTGCTTCAGATGTGTTAAGCTGAAACGGAGTGGTGTATGCGAATAAGTGAATTAGTCTTAAGGCTTAGCCTTTTAGCTACGTGATGTAGTAGTCAAGTGTGCCTGTTCTAGATTCTATTCCGTTTACTGGATGCTACTGAAAACTCGAAGCCAAGGACCAATCACATTTGTCAATTTTATATTCGACATATTCTCAGATTTTTTGTCAGCTATTACATTTTTTCCAAACATTAGGTGTCTATTATAGAATCATTTTAGAGCAAAAAATAACTCTTGAACAAGTAAAATAAAACTGCTGTTCATTACATTGTTGCACATAACTCGCCGAGATGATTGTCATTGTATGGAGAAGCTGATTTTAGGGGTCTATACCTAAAGTCTGTGTGTACCTAAAGTGTGTGTATGTGTGTCTCCACAGTCCGTCTGTCAGTCTGTCTGTCACCAGGCTGTATTTCATGAACCGTGATAGCTAGATAGTTGAAATTTTCACAGATGATGTATTTCTGTTGCCGCTTTAAGAAGAAATACTAAAAACAGAATAAATATTTAAGTGGGGCTCTCATACAACAAAAGTGAGTTTTTTGCCGTTTTTTGCGATTGTGCGAGTCGGACTCGCGCACGAAGGTTTCCGCTCGAACCCTTCGTGCGCGATTCCGACTCGCTCTTGGCTGGTTTTTTTTTCAAGCTTTATTCTTTGCATAATTCGTATTTGATTGATAGATTAGATGGTAATAATATATCAGGATTTATAATGATGCTAATTCCATGTAAACATAATGAGGTTAATTTATTACCTAAGTGTGAAAAGTCGATATGAGAAAAACGTGATTGGTTTGGTCGCTAAGGTGTGGTCGAGCCCTTATGATGATAAATATTATGATGTACTTATATAACAGAAACTATAAATAATTTCCACACATACTATTATTGTAATAGGAAATTCTTTTGCGTGCAAATATAGTAAAACGATAAGGAACTGTACTTATTTGAAATTACTTATTTTAATTGATTGAAATACTGAAAGTGGTACCTACTTAACTATTTTTTTTACTTTACGTAATCTTGACATGATTTATAATTATTTATAATTAGATTTTTATTTACGACTTTAAAATCAAGTCAATCTACTTATTTATTAGGTTGATAACTGTGTACATAATATGCATTTTATTTTCAAAGTAACCAAGTTTTATTTGGCATTGACTAAAAACTAAAATAACTAATATCTTACAATAATACCAGTAAATAATATCTTACAGTAAAATTAACATTATAATTATTACAACAAAAATGCTGATGTAATTTTGATTGATTTTTCGGTAGGTACTATCATATTTCCCCGTAGAAACATGCCAAAGAAAATGTAATCCTAAAACCTAAAGAAGACAGTATATTTTAGTTAACAGCACCACCTCGTAGGATAAGATAGAAAGGCTTTAACTAGCTTAGTGTCTCCATAAAAGACTTTAGATTGTACAAAATAACTATAACAATAACAATTTTACTATAGATTATTATAATTTATAATTTTCTCTATTATCTAAGCAACGATCTTCCAACACGACAATGAGGTTTGAAATTGACAATAATAATTATAAGAGGTGAAGATAGATGGCGCTAGTTGTGTTTGATCATTATAATTTTAAAGACGGAAGGATTACGAAGAAGATTTGATAAATAAATGGCAAAAAAATAAAAAAAAACTTCTAAAGTACTTGTAGTGCGTCGTATGACCAACCTTGTCTAATACAAATCAACTACACTAAGGTTGAAACTATATACCTGTGGCAGTGATAAAACCTGCCGATCTTGTTATTTTAAGACATGCAAATTACATTGACCCATAAGTTGGTTAAGCAATTTCGAGTTCGACTATACATAAAATACAAGAACGGTGATCGAAGACATGTGATATCCATCAACCCGCACTGGGCTTGCGTGGTGGATTACGGCCCATTCTCTCTCACAGAGAGGAGGCCTGTGTCCCAGCAGCGGGAATATTAAAAGGCTGATGATGATGTTAAATAACAAAAAGAATGTTGCTGCACCTATAGTACATTACTGCAGCGGCCAGCAAAAGAGGCATTGATGGACGAACGTGTAAATGTGGGCCGAGGCGAAGCCGAGGCACACATACTTATGTCCATCAATGCCTAGTTGTGGCCAAGGCTTGTATAGTGCTTTTCTCAAATAATGCGCGGAAATTAAAACTAAGTAGTACCTAGAACTCATTTTGTCAAATACAATTATTACTTTTCAAAATCAATGACGAACAACGAATAACAATAATGATTCCCGCGTTAGGCTTAGCACGCACTGCGACTTTTATTCGCGTGATCTTATTCGCCCATTCTGCGGCCTATGGAATTGTATGAAGCCGCACGCGTTGCGGTAAAAAAATCACGCGGGCATAATACTACAAAAATTCGCTCAAATAAAAATCGCAGTGCGTGCTAAGCCTAAGCCTTAAGTGTTAATTTGTTTTTTTTTTTCAGTAAACAGCTTTCTATTTGCAAGCCAGTTCGAAATTTAAATAAAACCTTTGATAAGTTACCTCCTTGATTGCCATGATTCGGAGTAAAAGATCGTTCCATTTTTAAATAACACGACAGATATGAGTTTACTATGGAATTTATTTGGCCGCTACACACGACAGATATGGATTTTCATACAAATTTCGCCGGCCGCTGCGCGCATGTATTTGGCCAGTACAGCAATTGCGATTTATCCCAAAGAAGGTTGTCAAAATAATGCTCATATTTCCAAGCATGTTTGAGAAAAAGTATTTTTAACAAACAGGCGGTGTGGTGGTTAACGTAAACTACAACGAGTATAAAATCAAAGAATCGTATTAGCGATAATAGAAACAAATAATTATTGTTCTCGAGGAATCTACTCTACTTTATATAAAAAAAACAGGTAGCGAAGTAGATCTTTGCTCAAACTAGCGCCATCAAAATATTGCGGCAGTTTTCGGTACTATGACTAGAGACAAAGAAAAAATAAAAATGATAACTCTAGCCATGTTTGACAATATTTTTTTTTTTTTTTTTTTAAAGATCCGTGTAAACTTTAATTAGTACAGAGATGTAATAAATTGGTGGTCAAGAAAAGAACTATACTCCATTTGTAATTTATACAGTCCGTTCAACCGATTTTGAGTTCGGTTCCGTAAACATAAAAACGATATAAAAAGCATAAAAAAACAACTATTACGAACAGTGTTTACAAAAGTTGCTATTTATCATGCCAGTAATACAATGGATGTCAATATTGGTTGAACGGGCCGTAAAAAGGAATTGTTTAAATTGCAATGTTTAAACGCAATGTGCTGCTACCAATTAAAGTGTTATAGGTACTTACTCTCTTTTCCTCTATTGTAGTAAGTTAAGTCAAATCGAATATTACGAACTAAAAACTTCTAGTATGTTTTATGAAACGCTGCAAAATACGCCTAAATAAAGTAATTATTAGTTTCATTTTTAAATACACTGTGGTTTTATTTACTATTATTCTTAAATCCTAACTTCCAAAAGCGTATATAATAATATCCTGTATATGATTGAGTAATAACAAAGCCAACCTTTTAACTCCATCCCAATTTTAGCTCCTCTCAATACAGTGAACCCATTAACAAAGTTTTTAAGACCATAGTATACGCACACTATTTTTACCAGACTGCGGGAGGGTAATGTTTTCCGAGCGTATGTAGGTATGTATGTCCCTTTCTATGGCATATGTTCTAAAGCCCAAACGGCTTGACAGATTGAATTTTGGAAGTGACATAGGCTGTATAATCTATACTAATATTATAAAGCTGAAGAGTTTGTTTGTTTGTTTGTTTGTTTGTTTGTTTGTTTGAACGCGCTAATCTCAGAAACTACTGGTTGGAATTGAAAAATTCTTTTTGTGTTGGATAGTCCATTTATTGAGGAAGGTTATAGGCTATATAACATCACGCTACGACCAACAGGAGCAGAGCATAAATGAAAAATGTTGCAAAAACGGGCAAAATTATTCCTTTTTGAGAGCTTCCGTTGCGTGCGCTGCGTAAACGGTTTAATTACACAACAATCATGTATGTAGAGTAAGTAGGGTTGATGGGTAGGTAGGTAGCCAGTTGACGGGAGCGAAGCCGCGTGGGACAGCTATAATATTATAAAGCTGAAGAGTTTGTTTGTTTGAACGCGCAAATCTCAGGAACTACTGGTTGAAAAAGAAAAAATATTTTTGAGTTGGATAGTCCATTTATCGAGGAAGGTTATAGGCTATATAACATCACGCTACGAACAACAGGAGCAGAGCATAAATGAAAAATGTTGCAAAAACGGGCAAAATTATTCCTTTTTGAGAGCTTCCGTTGCGTGCGCTGCGTAAACGGTTTAATTACACAACAATCATGTATGTAGAGTAAGTAGGGTTGATGGGTAGGTAGGTAGCCAGTTGACGGGAGCGAAGCCGCGTGGGACAGCTATAATATTATAAAGCTGAAGAGTTTGTTTGTTTGAACGCGCAAATCTCAGGAACTACTGGTTGAAAAAGAAAAATTATTTTTGAGTTGGATAGTCCATTTATCGAGGAAGGTTATAGGCTATATAACATCACGCTACGACCAATAGGAAAGGAGCAAACATGAAAAATGTTGCAAAAACGGGAAAAAAATATTGCTTTTTGAGGGCTTCCGTTGCGTGCGCTGCGTAAACGGTTTAAGTTACGCAACAATCATGTATGTAGGGTAGGTAGGGTAGGTAGCCAGTTGAAGGGAGCGAAGCCGCGTGGGACAGCTAGTTTTTAAATATGGCGCCTCCCCTCCAAAAATTAAAGGCATTTTTCCCATCTGCCCCCTTCGAGTCTGCCACCGGGGTTAGAAAGTGGCAGATGACACTAAATAGGTGCCACCTATTTAGTGTCATCTGCCACTTTCTTATGTATTAACTACGATATTATTGTATAACTAATTATGAAAAAATAATGATTAACCTAGATATGGTTCAGCTCTGAATGGTAAGATTTACTTGAGTGAATTACTCTAGATGGTACTGTATGGTGACGGACGTAAAGAATTTCACCATCCCATATCTACCCGTGGGTGTCGTAAGAGGCGACTAAGGGAAACACCAGAGAATGGGCAGCAGCGTTCTCTGTGCAGTTTACCAGCAAAGTGCGATCGCCAACCCGCCTGCCAAGCGTGGCGATTATGGCAAACCCTTTTGATATATTTTTGTTTTGTGGGGAAATGCTCATGCTTACTGCACTACCACGGGGAGATAGTGCATTTATGTGGGACTCTAACCCACTAAAACTACACGGTGTCCTCCTGTGCCGCTTATGGCGGGAACACGGGCACGCGTTAGCAATCACCGCGAACCCGCCGCGGCTATCCGTCACCGGACCCTCCTCGGGGGAGTACCCCCCATCATCGGTGCACCAGAACACACTTTACGCCGTGACCACCCCAGGGACCAATCAGTACATGGGCGCCAGACGACCCCGTGTATGGCACCCTTGGTGCCCCTGTGACGGGTCAAGGTCAATGGCCCCGCCACCTACCATTTTTCGGCCGCAGGGGATAGGGAGAGCGGCTAACGCAATACCGACACTCCTCTCCCGCCGCGGCCTCCAATCCTCAGCCGCGACATCGTATGGGACCTGGGAATCTCCATAAGACATCGCGGCCCGCCTCAGTTCCGATGTCGCCTGTTACCAATCGGCAAAAGCACTGACGAGCGGCCCCTCCTCGTGTTCCTCTTTGTTTCACCGTGGGTGACCAGGCCACGGTTACTGAGCCCCTCCGCCTCGACAATGCGGGTACCCACCGGGGGGGGGGGGGGGGGGATTATGGCAAACCCCCCAAACCAAAACGAATAGCACACAGAATAAAAGGCCCCGAGTGCCCGGAGGCCCGTCTACCCTCGGCTACGGTAGCGGTTGAGGCGATGGCGTGGCAAGGGGGGCAAAGAATCCCCGGAGTGGAACCGGCTACCCCAATAAACACCGACGACTGGACCTAGGAACTTATAACACGCGAATACTCGGGACCGACGAGAAGATAGCCGAACTCGAGGAAGAATTGAGCAGGTTACGATGGAGCATTATAGGGTTATCTGAAGTCCGAAGAGGGGGAGGACTCGATTATCCTCAAATCCGGTGAGCTGCTCTATTTCCAAGAGGGTGACCGGCAGTCCCAGGGTGGTGTCGGCTTTATCGTCCACAAGTCCCTTGTGAACGATGTGGTGAGGATCGAGATTGTGTCGACCAGGGTGGCGTACTTTATACTCAGAATATCCGCAAGATATTCGCTGATGGTCATACAGGTCTACGCCCCGATCTCGGCACACCCCGACGACGAGGTAGAGACCATGTTTGAGGATGCATGGTTCCAAAACTTATTTCACCGTTGTCATGGGGGACTTCAACGCGAAACTGGGCAAACGAGACGGGGATGAGCTGCAAGTAGGACAATTTGGAGTTGGACGTCGGAACCACTGGGGTCACCTACTGGCCAGTTTTATGTAGAAGGAGATTTCATCATGTAGAGGCCCTACATGATGAATTCCTTCTTCAGAAAGCGCGAGCACAGAAAGTGGACCTGGAAAAGCCCCAATGGTGCAACTAAAAACGAGATCGACTTCATCATGTCAACCAAGAAGCAAATATTCAATGATGTCTCTGTGATCAACTCGTTAAAAACCGGGAGCGATCACCGCATGGTAAGAGGCACATTAAACATTAATGTCAAGCTTTTAAGGTCTCGACTGATGAAGTCCACGCTCCGTCCAGCACAGATCCAGGTCCGAAACCCCGAGAGCTTTCAGCTCGAACTACAGAATCGTTTCGAGTGCCTAGGGAGCTCCGTGAACGAATACAGCGATGGGTTCGTGGAAGCTGTTCATACGGTCGGGTCTAAGTTTTTCAAGACCCGCCGTACAGATAGGAACAAAAAGCTCTCTGATCCTACTCTCAAGCTCATGAAGGAGAGGCGTGAGATGATCCTGCAGTCTTCAGACGATGCGTTGAAATACCGGTAGCTAATAGTTGTTTATTTTCTTAGAATGTACACTAGTGACGCTGCTGATTCGGAATGTCTGACCGCAGAAGTGTAGCGTCAAAAACAGACGCATCCCCACGCTTACGCGGGGACCCGTGGTCTCTACTGACCTAACCAACCACAACGCGCCGATCGCGAATCGCGCGGGAATCTGACCTTGCGAGCGTTGGCCAATAAGGGCGGTCTTTCTTGTTAGCGCAAAACTCTTGCAGCGTGGTATAGGAAACTTCCCTGACTCTTTTCTCCGGTAAAACATCCCTTACAATGTTGAACTTATGATTAATATATGTTGAAACACTTATTCTATCTAATTACAATACATTTCACATTAAAAACCTTAATTTAAACACCAAAAACGCCGAAATACTGAAAACTCTGGTGGCGTTTTAAGTAACTAGAAGTCAAAGGCCGCGTATTTTTTTTAGGACACTCGGTTCGGCAACCCGATTTGTCGGTGCCGGGCTAAGAACTTAAATGACATCTACATCTACGCTAAAATTACTCTTTATTTTTTTTACAACTTATATACTATAAGTGTAGATAGACTTAATCATACTATCGACTTCTAAATGATAAATGATTTTATTTCTGTAAGTTGGTTTGTACAAACACTTTTACATGTCGAAACTTCTAATGCTAATCGTGTCTCGTCGCTAACAATAGCCATGACGAAAATATTGGAAATTTTGGTCGGCACTATCTTGTATTTTCATTTTGACCCCATATTAGCATTTAGCGACCCCAAAAACTATGAAATTGACACCCATGAAGAAAGTTTCAAAAATTTCAGTCAGCAAAGTCTTGGATTTTTATTTTGACCCCATATTCACATTTAGCGACCCAAAAACCACGAAACTGACAGTCATGACGAAAATTTCAAAAAAATATATCGGCGCCTTTTTGTGTTTTCATTTTGACCCCATATTTGTAATAAGCGATCCCAAAAACCATGAAAACCATGACGAAAGTTTCAAAAATTTCGGTCGGCGCCATCTTGGAATTTTATTTTGGCCCCATATTCGTATCTAGCGACTCCAAAAATCATGAAAATGACACCATGAATCGTAGCAGAATATAGTACAGTAAACAGATGGCACGTACGGAACAAGAGAGCGCAACCACCAATACAAATTGAAAAACTAATACAATCTCGCGTAAGTATGAAACTACGCGTCGCAGTGCTTACACGTCACAAATGATTTCTAATTTTATGTGTAATGCCGTGCCTAGTGCCGTGTATCTTTAAACATTGCAAAAGTTGTTACCAAAAACAAAAAAAATAAGATGGAATATCTTTCCACATGTTACGTATGCATAGGAATCTGCTGACATTGCGGAAACTAATTGTTCATAGACCTTGCAACGGTGCAGTTACCTTGAGCACGAAACGCATAGCTCAGGAATTAGCTGACTTGCTGACCCAGAAACTACGTAACAGCGAGACAGGAAGTTACTGACGATGCTATTACCTTGAAGCCAATGCAGCCTTGAACGTCAGTAAATCAATATGGATACAATCTATTCGTATACATATAATTCAATGAAACAGTGGCACGCGGTGGAGCTGTGACAGGGGCGCGTAAGTGATTATATTGAACCTTCGTTGACCATTTTTGCGTTCATTTTCGCTTAGCTGAAATCTTTGGTGCCTTGTTTTTTATTATTTTTTTCACATAATCATTACATTTTTGCTTAATTGATAGGGGTTGCACACGTACTCAATTTACAGTTATAATATCGGCACATTTCGCCATAATTAAAAAATTTCTAGATCAAAACAGAACATTTTGCGGTTTGTTTACATTTTCATTGTAATTGATTAGCGATTATCTCTTAAACGCGTGAACCGATTTAGATGATTCAAACGGATAACATGGTTCTATGCCAAGACCTTTCATTTGAAAACATCATCAAAATATCTCAATAAACAAAAAAACACATTTTCAAGTTCTTCGCGTAATTATTCAAAATGTATGATATCGCTTATCAATTCCTTAAAAAACTATCTATTCTTCTTCCATCTATAATTTATTTGATAACCATTACTCTGTCCAAATACTTATTAAGTAAGTACAATAATATTATTGAGAAATATCGAAAAAAATGTGGGCGATTTTCCTCAACATCTGGCATCCTTATACGCACACAGATGTACGTGTTCCTACAGTGCCACTCCTCGCTGTTACGCACACTTATAATACAGATCGCGGCACCGCTCTCTTGTTCCGTACGTTCTATCTGTTTACTGTTTGATCTGAAGTTTTATATTATAATATCTACAGATGAGGATGGATTTGAAACACCACTCTCCTTCTGTGATTTTAATAAATAGTATGACGTTGTGGTCATGTCGCGTTCTCATTGGTTCATTATGAAAGAGTTCGATATATAGGTGTGTGTATGAGTGTTATGTGTCTATAGAAGAAGGTCGTAAGTGGGACTGATTGGCTATGCTATAGTTTCGTGAAGTTGTGACTGCGATTTTGACCGTGATAGTACATACATAAACCCACGCCTTGTTCCCATGAGGGTAGGCAGAAACTACAGAGCGTCACCTGCTACGATCCTTACATATATCTTTTGCTTCACTCACATTCATACATCTAGTCATACACACACGCCGGATATGGTCAACAATTGAGTGTCAATGTTGCACGGTTACACCTCGGCAAGATGGCGTCGGGTGAAATTGACTCTTTTTAGCGTAGAAAAGACACGCCTGTGTTTTAGAGGCATTGAACTTGACCAGATTGGCATCACCCCATTCGGAGACTGCCTCCAAGGACAAGCTCAAACGCTCCTGGTGGAGCGGCGGTGGCGGCGGTGGCGGTGGCCGTAGAGTGATCCAGGTGTGAATGGCATGCAACGCTAGAAGTTCCCCAGTAGACCGATGTAGTGTGTCTATGAGATTATTTATGATATCTTCCGTCAACACTTGACGTCTTGTCATGCATATTCTTCTGTCTGTTACTTTTAATTATTAGCTTGTATTTTAGCAGAATAAAGCCAAGATTTCTGTTGGTATCTTCGTTTAAATGTATCAATTTATTCTGCTAATAAAAAATGTCTGAAAATGATACAAAAAATGTCTGAAAATGATACAAAACCGAATACGCTAAAATCCGAAAAATCTTCAAGCATGCAACGATATTTACGACCGGACCGTTTCGATACCGAACCCGGAACGGTGGCGGCTGATTCAAAATGGAGACATTGGTATACAACTTTCTCTAATTTTCTAATTGAAGAGGATTCTAATATTTCTGATTCTATGAAACTGAAACTATTGACGAATCATCTTTCTCCAACGATTTTCTTATTTATTAACGAATGCGATACGTTTGACAATGCTATTACACGGCTCAATGAAATATATATCAAACCTTTCAATGAAATACATTCACGCCATGTCTTGTCAACTCGCAAACAGCAATCAGATGAATCAATATCCAAATATATCCAAGCTTTGAAACAACTCGCGCAAGATTGTACGTTTAAAAGCGTAACTGCTGATGAATATAAGCAAGAGTACATACGTGACGCATTCATATCAGGAATTTCTTCGCAAAAGATACGTCAAAGACTGCTAGAAAATACGGTACTAAGCCTTGATGACGCTTTTCGACAAGCTATTGCAATTGATTCGGCTGAGAAACATAGTCTCGCATTTGTAAACACACTTGATCCATCACAACTTAATGCTGTAACATCCAATAATCATATCCAACCTTCTGAACCAAGCCAAAGCTCAAACTTAGCGGCTGTGTCAGAAAGGAAAAGACGTTGCTTCTTTTGTGGATCTAATACCCTACATCAACGCATCAAATGCCCCGCATTTAACTCTATATAACAACTTTGTTCGAAGAAAGGGCATTTTGCACGTGTATGCCGATCTTCGAAAACTTTCGCGAATGCAGCGGCCAACAATGATTAAAACAACGCCTGTATTTAGGCTGCATCTCCGTCTAGTCTACGGATATTACTGAATGAAACTCGTGCTGAAGCACTGATTGACACGGGAAGTTCTGTAAGTTTTATCGACGAGGCTTTATCGAGAATAATGAATCTCAGAAGGAAGAACATAAATCAATCTGTTTCTTTGGCTTCTCTTAATCATTCAACATTCGTCAATGGATTATGCCAAGCGACTATCAAACTTGACAAACATATTTACAAACAACATCCTTTCCTCATCGTGCAGAACCTGTGTGCTGATGTAATCATTGGCCATGATCTCCTGAAACATCATAAGTCGCTAGAATTCCAATTCGGAGGTGAAAAAGAACCTCTACATATATGCAACGTTATGCAAGCATCTGTGCCGCCGGCCTCTGTCTTTTCTAACCTCTCACTTGATATAAGGCCGCTTGCAATCAAGTCCAGGTCCTACTCAGAAGAAGATGAACGATTTATTAAAGAGGAAGTATGTAAGTTATTAGCGAGCGGCATAATTGAACCGAGCATGTCACCATGGAGGGCCCACGTTTTAGTAACGGGAGGTATTAGTCACCGTAAACGAATGGTAATAGATTACTCTCGTACTATAAACCGGTACACTGAATTGGATGCCTTCCCTTTGCCGAAAATAGAATCCATTAAATCCAAAGTCTCAAAATATAACTTCTTTAGTCAAATAGACCTAAAATCCGCGTATCATCAAGTGCCAATCTTATCTAAAGAAAAACCTATGACGGCATTTGAAGCTTGCGGAAACTTATATCAATTTACACGAATACCTTTCGGTGTAACCAATGGCGTAGCTGCTTTTCAAAGAACGCTGTCTTTCATCATAGAAACTGAAAAGCTAAATGGCACATTCTGTTACCGTCACAGTCTGTGGCAAAACAAAAGAAGATCATGATACAAATCTGAAACGATTTATGGATGCAGTTACCAAATACAAATTGACTTTAAATGAACAAAAATGTATATTTAGTTGTGAAGAAATAAATTTACTCGGATATACAATTCACAATAATATTATATAACCTGATGAGAATCGACTTAAGCCCCTTTTGGATCTACCATTACCAAACGACAGTAGCAGTCTTAAACGAACTCTTGGTATGTTTGCACACTACTCGAAGTGGATATCGAACTTTTCTTCAAAAATTCAACCGCTAATTCGTGCCAAAGTTCCACTAAACAAAGAATCTACTGAATGCTTTCAACAATTGAAATCAGAAATCGCTAAAGCCACATTAGTAGCCGTAAATTATTCTGATTTACTCACTGTAGAAACTGACGCTTCTGTGTACGCTATCGCTGGCACCCTATCTCAATGTGGCAGGCCTGTCGCTTTCTTTTCTCGTTCACTTAATAATTCAGAGAGAAAACATCCATCTATAGAAAAAGAAGCTTACGCGATCGTTGAATCCTTACGGAAATGGCGTCATTATTTAATTGGAAGACACTTTTTATTAATCACAGACCAAAAGTCTGTAGCTTTTATGCTGAATCAAAAACACGCCAGCAAAAGCAAAAACGAAAAAATTGAAATGTGGCGTTTAGAACTCTCTTGTTTCAAATACGATGTGATATATCGCCCTGGCAAAGAAAACGTATCTGCAGATGCGCTATCAAGAGTTTGTGCTGTTATGAACACGGATAAATTATATGAGTTACACAATTCTCTTTGCCATCCAGGTATAACCAGAATGGCGCATTGGGTTCGTACAAAGAATCTTCCCTTTACAATTAATGATGTAAAATCTATGACAGCATCTTGCCGTGTCTGCGCGGAATTGAAACCACGTTTCATGAAAACTAAGAGTCACTTAATTAAAGCTATCGAGCCTTTTCAGCGTCTGAACATCGACTTTAAAGGACCTCTGCCGTCTAACACTCATAACAAGTACATTCTCACTATCATTGATGAATACTCAAGATTCCCATTCGCTTATCCATGTAGCGATCTTTCAGCACAAACTGTTATCAAGTGTCTCAAAGACTTGTTTCTTACTTTTGGTTCCCCAGCCTATATTCATTCGGATAGGGGTACAGCATTTATGTCACAAGAGCTAAAACAATTTCTGTATTCTTATAATGTTGCTACTAGCAGGACAACTCCTTATAACCCAGAAGGAAACGGCCAAGTCGAGCGGCTAAATGGAACGCTTTGGAAAACAATCCAACTATTTCTTAAGTCGAGACAGATGCAAACTGCGGAATGGGAACGAGCGCTACCTACTGCGCTGCATTCTATTCGATCTCTATTATGTACAACAACAAATCAGACACCACATGAGCGATTTTTCTTCCACACCAGATGATCTCCGACAGGTGAATCCATCCCTTCATGGTTATTGTCACCAGGTCAAGTGCTTATGAAAAGGAATGTAAGAACTTCAAAATATGATCCAATCGTAGACGAAGTCGAGCTGTTACATGGAAATCCATCTTACTCGTATGTCCGTTTGTCCGATGGTCCAGAGACTACTGTCTCTAATAGACATCTAGCACCACTACCTACCGAGGATCTAGAATCTGATGAAGAGGATTCGGAACATGAGATTACAGAATCAGAACTAGCTGTACAGCCAACGCAAGAGGCTCCGGTACACGAAAGTGTAGAATCATCAGAACGAGCTGAACAACCTCTGCGTCGATCCACCCGGGAAAGGCGGCCACCAGCAAATTTTCAAGATTATGTCACTAACTAAATTAGCAACGACATGAAACTGGTGGGGGTGAATGTAGTATGTCTATGAGATTATTTATGATATCTTCCGTCAACACTTGACGTCTTGTCATGCATATTCTTCTGTCTGTTACTTTTAATTATTAGCTTGTAGCAGAATAAAGCCAAGATTTCTGTTGGTATCTTCGTTTAAATGTATCAACCGATTTCGGTGGAAGCCGTATTGGCGGTCACTAAGGATGTCGTTAGCTTCTAGGTATGCCAGGAGCTTAATATTAAGTACACGTACAGAGATGGGCCTTGGCCGGGTCGGCTTGGGCACGGGCTGTACGTTGGCTTGCATTCGGCACTTTTTCAATCTCATACGAAAAGTGAAAGAGGCGTGTCATGATCGGAGACAATTCAGGCGCACAGGGTCTAAGAACAATTGCTAGTATACCGTCGGGCCGCTAGCTTTATTCGCGTATCACCCTACGTACGTCCTTTTGATGGATGCAAATGTCCGACTTATCGTCTCGCACACACGTCTCGGAGGAGGGGAGCGCGGGCCACCAAGATTCAAACGCGAAGATGCCGCAAAAAAAAGTGAGGCAAACAAGTTTGTTTTCTCCTCAGCTGAGTGGGCCGGCAGTTTTTACTTTTTAGCAATGGTGGTAGTGAGGGACGGCAGAAGTTCGATTCAACCGATTATCCAGGGACCAAAACGGTTTACTACCTGCTGGGTAGGAAGCAAGTTTGATCCCTATTTGGGTAAAGTGGTCGAACCGAGCCCTTTTAATCATTTTCTTGGAGGACTTGAAACCCTGTTGAAGGCTTTCTTCCTCTGACCCACGTCACTCGCCTTGCGCTTTCGACTGTTGACCTAGGCATGGTACGCCTCATGTATAAGCGCATCGGCGTGATCACACTCGGCGCAAACCAAGGTCGGTCTTCGCTAGACATTGTTATGCAAAAAATCCATCACAGCGTACGAACATAACTTAGGATCAGCCGTGAGCAAGTAGACTGCCAAGGATAGCATGCGAAGAAAGATCGCATCCCATCCCAATCCTCTGACTTGTACCGCCATACCCGCTGGGTGCCTCTGGGACTAGTATCGGGCGGGTAGTAGACGGATACAGACTTCACCAGACAGTGGTCGGAAAACCCAAATTTAGGGATACCAACACTGAGTAATGGTCTGGATCTGCTGTCAGCAGAAGGTCCAAGCAATTGGTTGAATGCGAATCAACATCCGGTAAAGCGCTGGTATGTCAATCTCTAGGAGATGGTAGATTGCATCGAGGTTTGACTGTAGACCTCTAATACCTTTTGTGACAGTCATTGCTGCCGCTGTACAGCTTTTTTTCTTCTGTTCCTTACCATGGTTGAAAGTGAAAGTAGGAGAGGAGAAGGAAGTGAGATGAGGCTCCACGCTGGCAACCCACAGACACACGCCGATAGGACGCCATCATTGTGGGACTGGTCTGGAGACTGCGGGGACGCCCGAGTTCCCCCGGTAATGTCCATCGGGCACAATGGCGCATTCCAGGATTTCGATAGTAATTTGCGGAGCAGCTTATCGTGTGTGGCTGACTCACTACTTGGGCTCCCAACTACCTGCCTGTCAGCCAGCGTACCGTGCCTCGGATTTCGCTACCCTCCGCGAACAGTCTTCCGATACAGCAGGCAGGCATATTATAAGTTGGGGGATTACAGGCAGGCATATTATAAGTTGGGGGATTACATCACTGATAAAAATGCTTGGCTCAATGCTACTCTTGCTCCACAACCACTAGGGCGCAAAAACAAGTGATATGCAGAACATTATTGTTTTGTAGAATTGTTGGACCTGCTGAAGACTGTATGAATATATTTGTATTATATAGACTCAATTTATTTTAGTATAGTATAACTGCGCAGCACGTGTGTGAGTACTATGTACCCAACTGTAAATCTACCATTTGCTGTACCTCGGTGTCGTTCGTTGACTTGTGTTTGCCCTGGCAGTTGAGTGTGTCATGCTCTCTCAAATGTCTCTCTGATGGTGGCGTGTGTGTTGGATCATTCGGTTCCCTTCATGATGGTTGAGCTGGGTGGTGCCGATTCATGCGTCATGTTCGTGAACGGGCGCCGTCAGTTGGGATTGGTCTTAACTTAACTGCTTCGGATGCTAGTGTTTTTCTAGCGCTTATTATGTAACTGCACAGTACATGTGTGAGTACTTTTAATACTTTGTACCTGTACGTAGTATAGTATGTAGTGATTCTGGGTGCATTGTCCTCACACATATAAATTTATTAATGTATGTACTTATGTACCTAAATATTGTAAAAAAAACATTTTTTTTTTTAAAAGAGTAAGTATGGAGTTTCTTGTGCGTTCTTCTCCATAACAAGCTACTTTCCGAATGCACGGTAGAATCAATTTTTATTCCCTGTAAATTTTAATGTAACTAACGTTCAAAAGTGCCGCTTTGTGGCCTAGTTGAAATAAAATATCTTTGTCTTTGTCTTTGTCTTTGATACATCCATAACAGCGAGGGTCTGGCCGGCCTGCCTTCAGTGGAACAGCTATCTCGACGGAACAACTCGACCTCTAATGGCTGCACTGTGCATCGTAACTGGAACACGGCTAGGCTGCTTGGCGGTATGTCTTTGCCCGGTTTGTGGTCACAAACCTTCGGTTGAAACCTACCACCATTATGTCACGTGATTAGCACCATCCGGGGACCACGTATAGGGATTCAAAACGCTCATTTTCCTACGGACGCGGGTGACTCTGCTCTCAAAATGATGGCTCTGATGTACTGAATCGTTCGCTCACCTTACATCCTGTCTGCTGATTTGCATTATTTCGGTTAGTCTTATACAACAGTATCAATCAATTTATTTTTATTTTACATAGGCTTACATGGGCACTTATAAAACGTCGACAAAAGGTGCACGGTTCGGGTTGGTCGTTTCCTATGGAGAAGAACCGGCAAGAAACTCCATGGTTACTCTTTTAAAAATGGTTTGGTTTTACAATATTTCCATGTTACAGCATTAGTACTATGGGGGGACAACGTAGGCCCGACAATAAGTCGTAAGGAACTAAAAAAAAAAAAAGTTTCTATAATATATAACAAAGTTAACAAATGTTAATTAACATCTAGAAGGCCTACAATGTTGTATCATGCAAACAAAATTTTGATTTTTTATAAAGCAGATACTTTTAAAAATGTTTATGAATTTTGGAGAAGTGAGGTTTAAAATTCTATGTTTTAATTAAAATACCTTCAGTATTTTAATTAAAACATAGAATTTTAAATTAAAACAATAAAAAAAGAATTAAAATACGAAAACCTTGTCAAAAAGTAAATTATTAAATTGAGCAATAACAATAATAACACCCCTCTTTTTACAATAGCAAGCAAACAAGCTAAATGATTTTAATGTTGAACGGGCTCAGCTGAAAACCAATATTTTCAGCAAAGTCGGGGGAACTGTAAAAAACTGTTCTAGGAAACCGTCCCCCGACTGCAAGGCAGGTGTTTTTAATTATTTTTAATGATTTATTTTTTATTTCATATGTTTTAGTGATACATTTGAATAGTATATTATGCAACTAGTGAATAAAAGACGGATTTAAAGCGAGGGCCGTAGATGAATCACAAGCAAGTGAAGGATTCTAACGATTCACGATGATTGAATGAAGATTCAAGTATTAGAATCATGAGCGACGCGAGTGATTCATGGCCCTCGATATAAATCCGTTTTATTCAAGAGTTGCATACTATACTTTATACCATGACTACTAATATAAAATTCCTACATATTTAATTATAAATAATGGGAAAAGGTAAAAAATTAGATACTGAAGACAAATTTGAAATGTCTAGTGAGGATCATGTTCAGTTGACTATGTCACAGGCCAAACGCGATGCATTATTTGCTAGGTTGCAGTCAATATACGATTTATCTAAATCAGCTGTAGCTAATGAATCACAACGTGAATATTTCTATCTAATGTGTGTAATATTGATATTTTACGTAGTGAGTTTGAACAGGCGTTAGAAAAAGACAATACAATACAATTACAAATAAACCCTGCGATAAAAATCGATTATCAGGCTTGGATTTCGTTTGAAGAGATGTATTGTTATATAAAACGGGTTGTGTCTCAAATTGATGTCACTGGCACTAGCAATACAAATAAGTGCCATATACAAGACATGTCTTCTATTTCGAAATCGAAGCCTAAGTTACCTCCTATTGAGTTAATGTCGTTTAATGGCAATATCCGAAATTGGCCCCTATTTTATCAACAGTTTAAAAGTGTTGTTCACGATAATTGTACGTTACGGAACAGTGAGCGTGTTTACTATTTAGTTGGTAAGTTAACCGATAGCGCGAAGTCTGTGTGCACCGGTTTACCGCCCACCGCCGAGAATAATAATATCATATGGAATGCACTTATTGATAAATATGATGATCCTCTAGTGTTAGCAAGTAGTTATTTGAATCAGCTGTTGGAATTTAAGCCGTTGACCAATAATAGTGATGCAGATTTTGAAGGATTTTATAAATAATTTTAATTCTGCTGTAGATGCGTTTAAACAGTTAAAACTTTTAGATATATCAGATTTTATATTCTTACAAATTGCGTAACGAAAACTAGATTTGGATACAGTTAAACTATGTGAGACGATGAACCGTAAAGAAAAAAATCCATCATATACTAGTCTTATTGAATTTGTAAAGGAACAAAGTAAGGTCATGTCTCGTTCTATTGGTCATAGGCCAGATCCTTTTTTTACTTGATCTGAGGGCCAGATACATCTAATAACTCCCGTAGTAATAAAAATCCAATTCCAAAACCTACGAAATCTTTTATGAACACGGATATGAACATTACACAAAAGGTGATGCTTGTTCTTTGTGTAAAATTAAATCACATGAACATTTATATCAATGTCCAGTATATCTAAAACACCTTACGATAGGTTTGTTTACGTAATAAATAATTAATTTTGTAATAACTGTTTGAGTTGTAAACATAGAACTTTTAAATGCTCTTCGCAAAAAACTTGCTCTCATTGTGCTCATCATTCATTATTACATTTCGGGGAATTAAATAATTCTAATAACGTTCATAATTCTGTTCCCAATAGGAATGAGTCCACTACATCGCAGAATGGTAGTGTGTCTCAGTTGGAAAGTACATCCGCTTTACCTGCAAATAGCGACCCTATATCCCATACAAATAAGGTTGACAATCAATCTAATGTCACATCTGCCACTTCTATGTGTAATGTTTCACGCGATTACTCGGATCGTTTTATAACTACTACCCTTTTGGGGACCGCAAAAATATATGATCAAACGAACTTCCAAGTGAAGTTCGATCATTATTATATGAGTCGCTTCATTCGAAGATATTTTTAACCATGTAGTCTAGGTTAGGTTAGGTTAGGTTGGGGTGGGGGATCCCCCACAGTGCATACGTCCTCGATCGTTTCCCCCGGGCAACGCCCCAGTTCTGACCACCGTAACGGAGTGGCAGACTGGGTGCGGCTAAAGTGCGCTGTGCGATCGTAGCCTTATTTTATTTTATTTGCGGATACTGCGATCTTTGCTTTGATTTTAATTAATATGCCGAAACCTGCTCGGGACGCCCTCGGGCATTTTATGAAAAAAGGCCCTTCTCAGGGCCAACCAAAAGGCCCTTCTCACGGCCACAGCGACGCTTCAGCGTCAGAAGGGCGGACCTTCTACGGAGAAGGGGCGGACGAACTGTCGGACTCCGACAATGAGTCCGTTGCGTCGGACGCGAGCGCGATGGTGATCGAGGATACCCGATCACGATCGCGATCGCGGAAGAGGGCCTTCCTTAAGGAAGGGTCGGATGGCTCCTCGGCGTCGAGTTCGGCGAAGGAGTCGCGGAAGAAGGCCAAGGCCAAAAAGCCGGTGACTGAGGCGGATACCCACGACGTGGGTCTGGCGGACGCCCGGCGCCAATTGGACCTGGCTAAGCGGGAGCAGCTCCAGCAAGAGCTGGAGGAGAGGGTTGAGGCCAAGGAGGAACGGGCTCGCGTCGCCCGTGCCAAGTCCGGATACGGTGCGTCCCGCGTCCTGTATGCGGACCACTCCTTGGCCGAACTGGAAAGGATGGCTCTGGAGGACGAGGAGGGGATCGTGGAGGTCGCCTCCAAGTCCTCGCACCTGAAGGGCACTTTTCAGAAGTGCCTCAAGTGCCGGGCCGCAAGCATGCGTGGCATCATCGCAGAGCTGGTGCAGCGCAAGGCCAACGACGAGACGCGACAGCTGCAGGCGAGGATAGACCGCCTGCAGTCGGAGGTCAGCCAGCTGCACCAGAAGCTGGCTGATGCCACGGCGCGGCCAACCCAGGCTGAGCTTAATCCTGCGGCAGGAGGCCCCTCCTCCTCAAACCTTGAGGATATCATCCGCAAGGTTGTGATGGAGGAGAGGGAGTTTACCAGGGCCTGCATAGCAGGCATAGAGGACCGGCTCCTGCCGGCCAAAAGTTACCGTCTGCCTCTTGCGGCGGACAAGAGGAAGGGAGAGCCGGGGCCGACCTCACAGAGGGAGGAGGACCCCCTTCTGCCTGCCGCCACCCCAGCCAACCCTGCTGGTTGGACGAAGGTCGTCGGCAAGGGGAAGGGGAAGGGCAAAAAGACGGCAGCGGTCGTCCCTGCCGTCCCCGCCACCACCCCTCCCAGCCAGTCGCAGTCGACTGGCAAGGGGAAGGGGAAAAGCTCACCCCCAGCCGTCCCTCGCAGCGGCCAGTCGCAGTCGACTGGCGGGGGAAAGGGCAAGAGTTCGCCCCCAGCCGGCAAGAGGAACCTAGTTCCTCCCAAAACCGCAGCCGTCGTGGTGACGCTCACCGCGGAGGCTGCGGAGCGGGGGGAAACGTACGCGTCCGTTATGATGCGGGCGCGTACCAATGCCGATCCCACAAAACTGGGGATCGGCAAGGTGTCCTGCCGCCGGACCCAAGCTGGGGCTCGATTATTCGAGTTCCCGGGGGCCGAGGGTGGCAAGAACGCGGACCTCTTTGCAGCGAAGCTACAAGAGGTTATCGCAGATGCGGCCAAGGTGGCCAGGCCAGTGAAGACCGCCGCCATCGAGGTGACCGACCTGGACGACTCGGTCACCAAGGAGGAGGTGGTGGCGGCGGTCGCAGCGATAGGGGGCTGTAGCGTCGCAGCGGTGCGAGGCCGGGACATCAGGCCCGGCCGCGGTGGCATGGGCACCATTCGCATGGAATGCCCAGTTGCCGCTGCCAAAGCCGTCCTTGACAAAGGACGGCTACAAGTCGGCTTCAGCTCGGGTGTGGTCCGGGCACTTGCAGCACGGCCCTTGCGGTGCTTCAGGTGCTTCGGAGTCGGACACACCCGTGCCCTCTGTCCGTCCACAATAGATCGGACAGAGAGCTGTTACCGCTGCGGCAAGGAGGGCCACAAAGTCGCATCGTGCGAGGCGGCCGCGCCGCGGTGCGCTGTATGTGCCACCAGTGGCCGCCCGGCAGGCCACATAATGGGGGGGATGATGTGTAATCCCCCCCCTAAGAAGGGAAAAGCAGCGCAGGCGCCGAGAAAGCCTGCCACTGCCGCCGCCGTGGCGGAAGTAGGGCATTCGGCTGCTGCTGGCCTGGCTGAAGAGGAGGGGGGTGCGATGTCCGATTAATGCATAGAGTCGAACATCGCATCCTCCAGGCGAACACCAACCACTGCAGGGTGGCCCAGGATCTGCTCACACAGATCATGGCCGAGTGGTTGGTGGACGTGGCGGTGGTTGCCGAGCCTTACTCGGTCCCCAGTACCTGGCTGGGCGATCGGGACGGCTTGGTGGCGTTGGTGGCGCGGCCTTCCACGGACTCCCCTCCCCTCTCGCTTTTAGAGAGGGGACCGGGATACGTGGCCGCCGCGTGGGGGGGAGACATGGCCCTGGTGGGGGTATATTTCTCCCCAAACCGCCCTCTAAGGGATTTCGAGAATTTTCTCGAGATCCTTACGGCAGTCGCCGGGAGGGCGGCACCACGCCAGGTCGCCGTGATAGGCGACCTGAACGCCAAGTCGGAGGCTTGGGGCAACCCGGCTGCCTCCTGTAATGTCCGGGGACGCGCCGTCGAATTCTGGGCGGCCTCGTGCGGCGTGTCCCTCCTCAACAGGGGGGCGGTCCACACGTGTGTGCGGCAACGGGGAGGGTCGGTGGTAGACGTCTCGTTTGCCACCCCCGCCCTAGCCGCCCGCGTTGTGAACTGGCGGGTGGAGACGGTGGAGACTTTGTCGGACCACCGATACGTGCGGTTCGACATCTCCACTGGCCCTCGGGGGGGGACGGCCCGCTCGGGCCAATCTCCCTTCCCGCGGTGGGCTCTCACCCGCCTGGACCGGGAGGCAGCCAAGGAGGCAGCCTTTCTCCAGGACTGGCTCTCGCCCCCTGTCGAGCCTGTCCTGGACGTGGACCGCGCGGCGGTCCAGCTCAGGGGGTCCCTGACCGAGGTCTGCAACGCAAGCATGCCTCGGTCACGCCGTCCGCCTCCCCGTCGCGCCGTCTATTGGTGGTCGGAGGAGCTGGCGGGGCTCCGGGCCGCCTGCGTGGCGGCCAGGAGGGCCTATACGCGGAGTCGGCGGCGCACTACCCGATCTCAGGCCGGGGAGGACCGCCTCTACGCCTCTTACCTAGAGGCAAAGACGGTCCTCAAGTCGGCTATGTGCGCCGCCAAGGACTCGGCGAGGGCCGAGATGCTGGAGGGCCTCGACAGGGATCCGTTTGGGCGGCCATATAAGGCGGCGCGGAAACAACTGCGCCCCTTTGGTCCCCCAGTAACGGAGACCCTGGAGCCGGCGTTGCTGGATGGGGTGGTCCGGTCCCTGTTTCCGTGCAGGACCGACTTCACCCCACCAACGATGAACCCCCCGCTTGGGGGGGTGGTGGCTTCGCCGGTGGAGGAGGTCCCTCCAGTATCGGCGGAGGAACTTCGCGCGGGGGTTCTGGCCCTCCGCGCGAAGAAGACGGCCCCTGGACCGGACGGTGTCCCCGCACGGGTGGTGGCCATCGCGGCGTCCCTCATGGAGGATAGGTTTCGGGACCTCTTCAGCGCGTGCCTTACGGCTGGGAGGTTCCCGAAACCGTGGAAGGAGGGGCATTTGTGCCTCCTCCGGAAGGAGGGACGTCCGGTGGACTCCCCCTCGGCATACCGGCCCATCGTTCTGCTCGATGAGGTCGGTAAATTGTTCGAGGGGATCATCGCCACCCGGCTAAATAGCCATTTGCGGGAGGTAGGGCCGGACCTGTCGGACGCCCAGTTTGGTTTCAGACGGGGGCGTTCGACGGTCGACGCGTTGGCCCTACTCAGGGGCCAGGTGCAGGAGGCGGTCGAGTCGGGGGGCGGAGTGTTGGCGGTGTCGTTTGACATAGCCAACGCCTTCAACTCCGTCCCCCACTCGACGATATTGGAGGCACTCCGGTACCACGGAGTGCCCCAATATCTGCGGGCGATCCTGGCCAGCTACCTGGAGGACAGAGAGGTCCTCCTGGTGGACAAGACGGCCAGGATCAGGCGTTACGGCGCGGAGTCCGGTGTTCCACAGGGGTCGGTGCTAGGGCCACCCTTGTGGAACATCGGGTTCGATTGGCTCTTGCGGGGAGCCCTCCTCCGGGGGACGAGTGTCATCTGTTACGCGGATGACACTCTCCTCGTTGCCCGGGGGAGGAATTTCGGGGAGGCGGCCTGTTTGGCCTCGGCTGGCGGATCGTTGGTCGCAGGGAGGATCCGCCGGCTAGGTTTGAGGGTGGCGCTGAACAAGACCGAGGCCGTGTTCTTTCACGGGCCTCGGCGGCGCTGCCCTCCTGCCGCCCACATCGTCGTGGAGGGCGTCCAAAAAGGTGTGAAGGCCCAGATGAAATATCTGGGCCTAGTGCTGGACAGCAGGTGGCGCTTCGGCCCGCACTTCAGCGGGCTGTCGACGCGCCTGCTGAAGGCCGCGGACGCCCTCTCATGGCTCATGCCGAATCTGGGGGGGCCCAGTGCACGGTGCCGGCGACTGTATGCCGGCATCCTGCGGAGCATGGCCCTCTACGGGGCACCCATCTGGGCGGACTCCCTCCACAGGAGGGAGAATGCAACCGCCATCCGCAGGCCCCAAAGGGCCATTGCACAGCGGGTGGCGAGGGCCTACCGCTCGGTGGGCTATTCGGCGGCGTGCGCTCTGGCCGGCACCCCTCCCTGGGAGTTGGAGGCATGGGTGCTCGCCAGAGTGTACGAGTGGGCGGCACGGCGGAGGGCGCTCGGGGAGCGCCCCGCTGCGGAGGAGCGGGAGGCCGTGCGGCGAGAGGCGAGGGACGCCATCGTCCTTCATTGGGCGGCGGACCTCGCCACCGCCACTTTTGGACGCCGGACGTTGGACGCGCTCGGTCCAGTCTTGCAGGGCTGGCTCGAGCGGCCCCACGGTTTCCTTTCGTTCCGTTTGGTGCAGGTGTTGTCCGGACATGGGTGTTTCGGAACGCACCTGCACCGGATCCGGAGGGAGGAAACCCCGGCGTGCCACGATTGCGGCGCGGCAGAGGACACGGCGCAGCACACCCTCGAGGTGTGCCCAGCCTGGGCTGAGTTGCGCCGTGTCCTAGTTTTAGTTGTTGGGCAGGACCTCTCACTTCCCGGCGTGGTCAACTCCATGCTGGGGAGTGAGGAGGCCTGGGCTGCGGTTGCCTCCTTTTGCGAGCAAGTTATGTCGCAAAAGGAGGCGGCGGAGCGTGCGCGGGAGGATGATCCTCTCGCGCCGCCGCTCCGCAGGCGGAGAAGGGGTGGGAGAAGGCGGTTGTACGACCGTCTCCTCCCACCTCCAGGTGGTGGCTAGCGGGCGACAGGCGCGGGGGCGCCTCTCGTCTGCATTGCACAGTCACCACCCTCGGGCGGGAACGGCCGAGCACTCGCGTTCGTTCCCGGGCCCCTCCACTAAGGGAGGGGCGTGAAGGGCCTGCCGTAAAGGCGGGCGGTCGTCGGCGGAGGACTGGTTGTCAAGGCTGTGCCGGTTTCCCAGTCCTCCTCCACACAGACGATGCGGGAGTGCCGCTGGGTTATTTTAGTGGGTATACCGGGCTTGCTTGCCCGGGGAGTCCCACATAGCCCCCCCATTCCCCCAATGGGTGGGTATGCGTAATGCATTTTTTCCCAGCGAGATCAAAAAAAAAAAAAAAAAAAAAAAAAAAAGGTTAGGTTGGGGTGCCGCGAGCATGCGTGGCATTGTCGCCGAACTGGTCCAGCGCAAGGACAATGAGGAGACGCGGCAGCTGCAGGCGAGGATCGATCGCCTGCAGGCGGAAGTCAGCCAGCTACACCAGAAGCTGGCTGATGCCACGGCACGGCCAAGTGTAGCTGAGCCGAGACCAGCGGCAGAGGGTCCCTCCGCCTCCAACCTTGAGGATATCATCCGCAAGGTTGTGATGGAGGAGAGGGCCTTTACAAGAGCCTGCCTGGCAGGCATTGAGGACCGGCTCCTGCCGGAGAAAAGCTACCGGCTGCCTCTTGCGGCGGACAAAAGGAGGGGTGAGCCGGGTCCGACTTCACAGAGGGAGGAGGACCCTCTCCTGCCTGCCACAACTCCGACCAACCAGCAGGGCTGGACAAAGGTCGCCGGCAAGGGGAAGGGCAAGGGCAAAAAGTCGGCAGTGGTCCCTGCCGCCACCGCCCCTGCCGCCCGCACCACCACCACCCCTGCCGCCCGCACCACCACCACCCCTCCCAGCCAGTCACAGACGACTGGTAAAGGGAAGGGGAAAGGGAAGTGGAAAGGGCCACCCAAGGCCGCCAGCGCTGCTTCCACAGCCAAAACCGCCGGCACCAGCAGGAAACTCGTTCCTCCCAAGACCGCGGCCGTCGTGGTGACGCTCACCGCGGAGGCTGCGGAGCGGGGGGAGACGTACGCGTCAATATTATTAAGGGCGCGTGCCAATGCCGATCCCACCCAACTGGGGATCGGCAAAATCTCTTGCCGGCGGACCCAAGCCGGGGCTCGAATCTTCGAGTTCCCGGGGGTGGAGGGCAGTGCTCACGCGGACCTCTTTGCAACAAAGTTGCAGGAGGTCATCGCGGACGCGGCTAAGGTGGCCAGGCCTGTGAAGACGGCGGCCATCGAGGTGACCGGTCTAGATGACACGGTCACCAAGGAGGAGGTGGTGGCGGCGGTCGCAGCAATTGGGGGCTGCGTTGCCGCAGCGGTGAAAAGCCGGGACATAAGGCCCGGCCGCGGCGGCATGGGTACTATTCGCCTGGAGTGCCCAGTCGCCGCTGCTAAAGCCGTCCTTGACAAAGGACGGCTTAACGTAGGCTTTAGCTCGGGTGCAGTCCGGGCACTTGCGGCACAGCCATTGAGGTGCTACAGGTGCCTCGGTATCGGGCACACCCGGGCCCTCTGTCCGTCCACGGTGGACCGGACAGAGAGCTGTTACCGCTGCGGCAAAGAAGGCCACAAATCCGCCGAGTGCGAGGCTGCCGTGCCACACTGCGCAGTTTGCGCCGCCAGTGGCCGCCCCGCAGGCCACATAACGACGGGGAGGATGTGTAATCCTCCCCCAAAGAAGGGAAAAGCAAAGGCGCCGAGCAAGCCTGCCGCTACCGCCACTGTGCCCGAGGTTGTGCTTTCGGCTGCTGCAGGCCTGGCTGAGGAGGAGGGGGGTGCGATGTCCGATTAATGCATAGAGTCGAACATCGCATCCTCCAGGCGAACACCAACCACTGCGGGCCGGCCCAGGATCTGCTGATGCAGATCATGGCCGAGTGGTTGGTGGACGTGGCGGTGGTTGCCGAGCCTTACTCGGTCCCCAGTACCTGGCTGGGTGATCGGGACGGCTTGGTGGCGTTGGTGGCGCGGTCTTCCACGGACTCCCCTCCCCTCTCACTTTTAGAGAGGGGACCGGGATACGTGGCCGCCGCGTGGGGGAGGGATATGGCCCTGGTGGGGGTCTATTTCTCCCCAAACCGCCCTCTAAGGGATTTCGAGGACTTCCTCGAAATCCTTACGGCAGTCGCCGGGAGGGCGGCACCACGCCAGGTCGCCGTGATAGGCGACCTGAATGCCAAGTCGGCGGCTTGGGGCAACCCGGCTGCCTCCTGCAACGTCCGGGGACGCGCCGTCGAATTCTGGGCGGCCTCGTGCGGCGTGTCCCTCCTCAACAGTGGGGCGGTCCACACGTGTGTGCGGCAACGCGGGGGGTCGGTGGTAGACGTCTCGTTTGCCACCCCCGCCCTAGCCGCCCGCGTTGTGAACTGGCGGGTGGAGACGGTGGAGACTTTGTCGGACCACCGATACGTGCGGTTCGACATCTCCACCGGCCCCCGGGGAGGGACGGCCCGCTCGGGCCAATCTCCCTTCCCGCGGTGGGCTCTCACCCGCCTGGACCGGGAGGCAGCAAAGGAGGCAGCCTTTCTCCAGGACTGGCTCTCGCCCCGTGTCGAGCCTGTCCTGGACGTGGACCGTGTGGCGGTCCAGCTCAGGGGGTCCCTGACCGAGGTCTGCAACGCAAGCATGCCTCGGTCACGCCGTCCGCCTCCCCGTCGCGCCGTCTATTGGTGGTCGGAGGAGCTGGCGGGGCTCCGGGCCGCCTGCGTGGCGGCCAGGAGGGCCTATACGCGAAGTCGGCGGCGCACTACCCGATCTCAGGCCGGGGGGGACCGCCTCTACGCCTCTTACGTAGAGGCAAAGACGGTCCTCCACCGATACTGGAGGGACCTCCAGGAGGAGGTCCCTCCAGTATCGGTGGAGGAACTTCGCGCGGGGGTTCTGACCCTCCGCGCGAAGAAGACGGCCCCTGGACCGGACGGTGTCCCCGCACGGGTGGTGGCCATCGCGGCGTCCCTCATGGAGGATAGGTTTCGGGACCTCTTCAGCGCGTGCCTTACGGCTGGGAGGTTCCCGAAACCGTGGAAGGAGGGGCAGTTGTGCCTCCTCCGGAAGGAGGGACGTCCGGTGGACTCCCCCTCGGCATACCGGCCCATCGTTCTGCTCGATGAGGTCGGTAAATTGTTCGAGGGGATCATCGCCACCCGGCTAAATAGCCAGTTGCGGGAGGTAGGGCCGGACCTGTCGGACGCCCAGTTCGGTTTCCGACGGGGGCGTTCGACGGTCGACGCATTGGCCCTACTCAGGGGCCAGGTGCAGGAGGCGATCGAGTCGGGGGGTGGAGTGTTGGCGGTGTCGTTTGACATAGCCAACGCCTTCAACTCCATACCCCACTCGACGATATTGGAGGCACTCCGGTACCACGGAGTGCCCCAATATCTGCGGGCGATCCTGGCCAGCTACCTGGAGGACCGAGAGGTCCTCCTGGTGGACAAGACGGCCAGGATCAGGCGTTACGGCGCGGAGTCCGGTGTTCCACAGGGGTCGGTGCTAGGGCCCCCCTTGTGGAACATCGGGTTCGATTGGCTCCTGCGGGGCACCCTCCTCCAGGGCACGAGTGTCATCTGCTACGCGGATGACACTCTCCTCGTTGCCCGGGGGAGGGACTATGGGGAGGCGGCCTGTCTGGCCTCGGCTGGCGGATCCTTAGTGGCAGGTAGGATCCGCCAGCTAGGATTGAGGGTAGCGCTGAACAAGACCGAGGCCGTGTTCTTTCACGGGCCTCGGCAGCGCTGCCCTCCCAACGCCCATATCGTCGTGGAGGGCGTCCGGATAGGGGTCGGGGCCCAGATGAAGTATCTGGGTCTCGTGCTAGACAGCAGGTGGCGCTTCGGCCCGCACTTCAGCGGGCTGTCGACGCGCCTGCTGAAAGCCGCGGACGCCCTCTCATGGCTCCTCCCAAACTTGGGAGGGCCCAAGGATCGATGCCGGCGCCTCTATGCCGGCATCTTGAAGAGTATGGCCCTCTATGGGGCACCCATCTGGGCGGACTCCCTCCGCAGGAGGGAGAATGCGACCGCCATCCGCAGGCCCCAACGGGCCATTGCACAGCGGGTGGCGAGGGCCTACCGCTCAGTGGGTTTTTCGGCGGCGTGCGCTCTGGCCGGCACCCCTCCCTGGGAGTTGGAGGCATGGGTGCTCGCCAGAGTGTACGAGTGGACGGTGCGGCGGAAGGCGCTCGGGGAGCGCCCCGCCGCGGAGGAGCGCGAGGCCGTTCGGCGCGAGGCGAGGGACGCAATCGTCCTCCATTGGACGGAGGACCTCGCCTCCGCCACCTTTGGACGCCGGACGTTGGACGCGCTCGGTCCAGTCTTACAGGGCTGGCTCGGGCGCCCCCACGGTTTCCTCTCTTTCCGTTTGGTGCAGGTGTTGTCCGGACATGGTTGTTTCGGAACGCACCTGCACCGGATCCGGAGGGAGGAAACCCCGGCGTGCCACGACTGCGGCGCGGCGGAGGACACGGCGCAGCACACCCTCGAGGTGTGTCCAGCCTGGGCAGAGCTGCGCCGTGCCTTGACCGATGTTGTTGGGCAGGACCTCTCACTTCCCGGCGTGGTCAACTCCATGCTGGGGAGTGAGGAGGCCTGGGCTGCGGTTGCCTCCTTTTGCGAGCAAGTTATGTCGCAAAAGCCGTCAATAACTGCCCATTCGTGGGTTCTTGTTGGCGGTGGCGAATACCTGACGGGGGGGGATGTCGCTCTGGGTGTTCCCCTGATTAGCAGGGGACACTCCAGACGCGACATAGGGGTGGGGCTAGGTTGGGTAGGTAGGTTTTGGGTAGGTTAGGTAGGTTTGCGGTGGGGCTCACTTCCGGGCCTCTGGGTGGGCCGGCCTCCCCTGCGGGGGGGTCTCCCGGGTGCATTGACCAGCTCTGCACCCTGCTCTGCCCGGCTCTGCAACCGGGCTCTGCCCGCTCTGCACCTGGCTTTGCCCGCTCTGCACCTGGCTCTGCACTCGGCGCTCGTGCGGTTTGAGCTCCCCGAGTGCATTGACCTGCTCTGCACCCTGCACTGACCAGCTCTGCATCCTGCTTTGCCCGGACCTGCATCCGGCTTTGCCCGCTCTGCACCTGGCTCTGCGCCCGGCTTTCTCTCTTGCGGGTTGGGGCGGCCGCCGCCCGGGGGCGGGAAGTGGGCCCACGAGGTGGTGTTGACTTGTCGTTGCCGGCCCTCCTTTGGCGTGGGATGGTCGGCAGGGACAAGTCAATGGAAGGAGGAGGCGGCGGAGCGTCGGTCTCGACGCGCCGCCGCACACGCGGAAGGCGGCATCTGTCCTTCGCGGGCCAGATGCCGCACCGGAGGGGACCGTTAGGTCCAGTGCGGTGGAGGGTACGGCGTAGCACACCGTCTAGGTGTGCCCAGCGGGGGCGTAGCTGCGCCGTGCCCTGAGGAGATGTCGGGCGGGACCTCTCGCTTCCCGGTGTGGTGAATTCCATGCTGGGGGTCGGGGGGTCCTGGGCGGCGGTTGTCCCCCTTTTGCGAGGACGCCATGTCGCAAAAGGGGGTGGCGGTGAGGGGGTGGAAGGGGGCGGTCGTACGATCGTTTCCTCCCACCTCCTGGTGGTGACTAGCGGGCGACGGGCGTGGGGGCCGCCTTAGCCTGCATTGCACTAGTCACCACCCTTGCGGGCGGGAATGGCCGAGCACTCGCGGTCGTTCCCGGGCCCCTCCACTGAGGGAGGGGCGTGAAGGGCCTGCCCTAAAAGGCGGGCGGTCGTCGGCGGAGGACTGGACGTAAAGGCTCTGCCGGATTCCCAGTCCTCCTCCATTCAGACGATGCGGGAGTGCCGCTGGGTTATTTTAGTGGGTATACCGGGCTGGGGGGCCCGGGGAGTCCCACATAGCCCCCCCATTCCCCCAATGGGTGGGTATGCGTAATGCATTTTTTCCCAGCGTGATCAAAAAAAAGGGGTGCGGGTCAGGTAACCTCCACGTTGGCCTAGTTGGTTGCTGGTCTCTTTCGGATACGTCCGGAGGGAAGAGCAACCCGCTGGGCTGGTGCACCCCGGGCACCGTCAATAACTTCCCATTCGTGGGTTCTTGTTGGCGGTGGCGAATACCTGACGGGGGGGGGATGTCGCTCTGGGTGTTCCCCTGATTAGCAGGGGACACTCCAGACGCAGATGTAGGTGGGATAAGGGATTCCATCAAGGGCCGACACCTCCACCAATTCTTTCCATCCGTTCGCGTGCGGCTGGCCAGGACGTGGCTGGAGGTGGATCACTGTGTTGCCCAATTTCTCACAGGGCATGGTAACTTTAAAAGTAAATTATTTTCCTTCAAGCTTGTTGCCTCGCCATTATGTCAGTGTTCTACATCTGACTGTGAATATGTACAATCTGCACATCATATCTTATGGGAGTGTATTCTTTGGCAGAATGAACGCAATACTATGTTGAATAATGTACAGGCTGTATCAGGAGCTGTCTACTATACGGACCTTGTGGAAACTAGAACAAATTTCCGTGCGTTCAAGCGCTTTTGCCATACCTATTATTGGAATCAAATATAACAGCTCACAATGTTAGGACCCATTAATATTAATGCTAATTTTTATCCGTGGTGCTAGGCAACTGGGCTTATCCCAGTTGTAAACGACCCTTTGTGCCTATTGGTCTTGTTTGTTCTGTCTCCTGCTTGATATGGAGGGAAGTGGAAATTTGTATTTTTCTTACTCCTCCATTTTCTTTTCTGATTAATTTCGTTGCGGGATCCAAGACAGTTAAATTCATTCTCCGGGACTTCGTCGAGCTTCATTGCCTCGGCGCTTTTCTGGTGGTCGCCACTGTTGATTCTGGCTTTCAGGAGTTGCAGTGGTTTGGGAATAGTGCGGTGGGATTGTACCAAGAAAAAAAAAAAAAAAAAAAAAAGTCACCACCCTTGCGGGCGGGAATGGCCGAGCACTCGCGGTCATTCCCGGGCCCCTCCATTGGAGGGGCGTGAAGGGCCTGCCCTAAAAGGCGGGCGGTCGTCGGCGGAGGACTGGACGTAAAGGCTGTGCCGGATTCCCAGTCCTCCTCCATTCAGACGATGCGGGAGTGCCGCTGGGTTATTTAAGTGGGTATACCGGGCTTGCCCGGGGAGTCCCACATAGCCCCCCATTCCCCCAATGGGTGGGTATGCGTAATGCATTTTTTCCCAGCGTGATCAAAAAAAAAAAAAAAAAAAAACACGTTAGGTTAGGTTAGGTTTACGAGGCGGCTTGTGTACTGGCCGGATCCCCACCCTGGGACCTGGAGGCGAAGGTACTCGCGTCACTGTACCGGTGGCGCGAGGAAGCGCGGGCGCGGGGCGAAGGGCCGATGCAGCGACATATGGAGCTGCGTCGGTCTCAGCTTCGTGAGGTCCTGGTGGCGGAATGGCCTCATTACCATCGAGGCCGTTCAGCCAGTGCTCGAGCGCTGGCTCGGGAGGAGGCACGGCTCCCTGTCGTTTCGGGTGACGCAGGTGCTCTCGGGGCATGGTTGCTTCGTGAAGTACCTGTGTCGCATAAACAGGGAGCCGGACGCCCGGTGTCACCACTGCGTCGACTGCCGGGAGGACACGGCGCGGCATACGCTGGCAGAGTGTGCCGCTTGGGAGGAGCCACGCCGTGCCCTCATCTCTGAAGTAGGCAGTGACCTGTCGCTGCCGGCCGTAGTCGAGTCTATGGTCGGCAGCGAGGAGTCCTGGGACGCGGTGGTATCCTTCTGCGAAACAGTCGTCTCGCAGAAGGAGGCTGCGGAGAGGGAGAGGGAGATTTCATCCGCTAACCCAATCCGCAGCAGACGCGCCGGGCGTAGGCGGAGGGCGGACAACGCCCTCTTCCAGCCCCCCTAAATGGGTCCAGGGGCGACGGACTCGGGGACGTCTGTCGCCCCCCACACATCCGGACCCGAGGTGGTGGCGCGTAGTGTTCCACGCGCGCCCCTCTGAGACGTCGCGGGGGGAGTCCAACACCTAACTCCCCCCAACCCGAGATCGTGGCCCGCAGAGGCGGGCCGGCACTAGCCGGGGGTTGCGGAAGTATCGTAGTTCCCGCGACCCCCGGTGTAGGTGTGAGATGGAACACCGGGGTGGTTTTTAGTCAGTACGAGTACTGACAGACCCCTCCGCACCCCCCCAGGGCGGAGGACATCCAATGAGGATTCTCCACCCCGAAAAAAAAAAAAAAAAAAAAAAAAAAAAAAAGGTTAGGTTGGGTTGGGGGATCCCCTCACAGCGCTTACGTCCTAGTCGTATCCCCCGGGCAACGCCCCAGTTCTGACCACCGTAACGGAGTGGCAGACTGGGTGCGGCAAAAGTGCGCTGTGCGATCGGAGCTATCACTTGCGGAAACTGCGATCATTGCTGAGAATTTTAATTTTATCATGTCGGAACCTGCGCGGGCGATTTTTAAAACCCAAAGGCCCTTCTCAGGGCCAACCAAAAGGCCCTTCTCAGGGCCACCGTGACGCTTCAGCGTCAGCTGAAGAAGGTAGGACCTTCTATGGAGGAAGGCCGGAAGAGTCGGAGTCCGACAACGAGTCCGTTGTGTCGGTGGCGAGCTCCATGGAGGTAGAGGAAGGCTCTCGTTCGCAGTCGCGGAAGCGGGCCTTCCTCAAGGAAGTGTCCGACGGCTCCTCGGGTTCGGCGAAGGAGCCGAAGAAGAAGCCAAAGGCCAAGAAGACGGCAGCGGACACCCACGATGTGGGTCTAGCGGACGCCCAGCGCCATTTGGACCTGGCTCGGAAGGAGCAGCTCCAGCAAGAGCTGGAGGAGCGTGTTGCGGCCAAAGAGGAACGGGCACGCGTCACCCGTGCGAAGTCCGGCTACGGTGCGTCCCGAGTCCTGTACGCGGACCTCTCATTGGCCGAACTGGAACGGATGGCCCTGGAGGACGAAGAGGGGATCGTGGAGGTCGCCTCCATGTCCTCGCACCTGAAGGGCACGTTCCAGAAGTGCCTCAAATGCCGGGCCGCGAGCATGCGTGGCATTGTCGCCGAACTGGTCCAGCGCAAGGACAATGAGGAGACGCGGCAGCTGCAGGCGAGGATCGATCGCCTGCAGGCGGAAGTCAGCCAGCTACACCAGAAGCTGGCTGATGCCACGGCACGGCCAAGTGTAGCTGAGCCGAGACCAGCGGCAGAGGGTCCCTCCGCCTCCAACTTTGAGGATATCATCCGCAAGGTTGTGATGGAGGAGAGGGCCTTTACAAGAGCCTGCCTGGCAGGCATTGAGGACCGGCTCCTGCCGGAGAAAAGCTACCGGCTGCCTCTTGCGGCGAACAAAAGGAGGGGTGAGCCGGGTCCGACTTCACAGAGGGAGGAGGACCCTCTCCTGCCTGCCACAACTCCGACCAACCAGCAGGGCTGGACAAAGGTCGCCGGCAAGGGGAAGGGCAAGGGCAAAAAGTCGGCAGCGGTCCCTGCCGCCACCGCCCCTGCCGCCCGCACCACCACCACCCCTCCCAGCCAGTCACAGACGACTGGTAAAGGGAAGGGGAAAGGGAAGGGGAAAGGGCCACCCAAGGCCGCCAGCGCTGCTCCCACAGCCAAAACCGCCGGCACCAGTAGGAAACTCGTTCCTCCCAAGACCGCGGCCGTCGTGGTGACGCTCACCGCGGAGGCTGCGGAGCGGGGGAAGACGTACGCGTCAATATTGTTACGGGCGCGTGCGAATGCCGATCCCACCCAACTGGGGATCGGCAAAATCTCTTGCCGGCGGACCCAAGCCGGGGCTCGAATCTTCGAGTTCCCGGGGGTGGAGGGCAGTGCTCACGCGGACCTCTTCGCAACAAAGTTGCAGGAGGTCATCGCGGACGCGGCTAAGGTGGCCAGGCCTGTGAAGACGGCGGCCATCGAGGTGACCGGTCTAGATGACACGGTCACCAAGGAGGAGGTGGTGGCGGCGGTCGCATCAATTGGGGGCTGCGTTGCCGCAGCGGTGAAAAGCCGGGACATAAGGCCCGGCCGCGGCGGCATGGGTACTATTCGCCTGGAGTGCCCAGTCGCCGCTGCTAAAGCCGTCCTTGACAAAGGACGGCTTAACGTAGGCTTTAGCTCGGGTGCAGTCCGGGCACTTGCGGCACAGCCATTGAGGTGCTACAGGTGCCTCGGTATCGGGCACACCCGGGCCCTCTGTCCGTCCACGGTGGACCGGACAGAGAGCTGTTACCGCTGCGGCAAAGAAGGCCACAAATCCGCCGAGTGCGAGGCTGCCGTGCCACACTGCGCCGTTTGCGCCGCCAGTGGCCGCCCCGCAGGCCACATAACGACGGGGAGGATGTGTAATCCTCCCCCAAAGAAGGGAAAAGCAAAGGCGCCGAGCAAGCCTGCCGCTACCGCCACTGTGCCCGAGGTTGTGCTTTCGGCTGCTGCAGGCCTGGCTGAGGAGGAGGGGGGTGCGATGTCCGATTAATGCATAGAGTCGAACATCGCATCCTCCAGGCGAACACCAACCACTGCGGGCCGGCCCAGGATCTGCTGATGCAGATCATGGCCGAGTGGTTGGTGGACGTGGCGGTGGTTGCCGAGCCTTACTCGGTCCCCAGTACCTGGCTGGGTGATCGGGACGGCTTGGTGGCGTTGGTGGCGCGGTCTTCCACGGACTCCCCTCCCCTCTCACTTTTAGAGAGGGGACCGGGATACGTGGCCGCCGCGTGGGGGAGGGATATGGCCCTGGTGGGGGTCTATTTCTCCCCAAACCGCCCTCTAAGGGATTTCGAGGACTTCCTCGAAATCCTTACGGCAGTCGCCGGGAGGGCGGCACCACGCCAGGTCGCCGTGATAGGCAACCTGAATGCCAAGTCGGCGGCTTGGGGCAACCCGGCTGCCTCCTGCAACGTCCGGGGACGCGCCGTCGAATTCTGGGCGGCCTCGTGCGGCGTGTCCCTCAGTGGGGCGGTCCACACGTGTGTGCGGCAACGCGGAGGGTCGGTGGTAGACGTCTCGTTTGCCACCCCCGCCCTAGCCGCCCGCGTTGTGAACTGGCGGGTGGAGACGGTGGAGACTTTGTCGGACCACCGATACGTGCGGTTCGACATCTCCACCGGCCCCCGGGGAGGGACGGCCCGCTCGGGCCAATCTCCCTTCCCGCGGTGGGCTCTCACCCGCCTGGACCGGGAGGCAGCAAAGGAGGCAGCCTTTCTCCAGGACTGGCTCTCGCCCCGTGTCGAGCCTGTCCTGGACGTGGACCGTGTGGCGGTCCAGCTCAGGGGGTCCCTGACCGAGGTCTGCAACGCAAGCATGCCTCGGTCACGCCGTCCGCCTCCCCGTCGCGCCGTCTATTGGTGGTCGGAGGAGCTGGCGGGGCTCCGGGCCGCCTGCGTGGCGGCCAGGAGGGCCTATACGCGAAGTCGGCGGCGCACTACCCGATCTCAGGCCGGGGAGGACCGCCTCTACGCCTCTTACGTAGAGGCAAAGACGGTCCTCAAGTCGGCTATGTGCGCCGCCAAGGACTCGGCGAGGGCCGAGATGCTGGAGGGCCACGACAGGGATCCGTTTGGGCGGCCATATAAGGCGGCGCGGAAACAACTGCGCCCCTTTGGTCCCCCAGTAACGGAGTCCCTGGAGCCGGCGTTGCTGGATGGGGTGGTCCGGTCCCTGTTTCCGTGCAGGACCGACTTCACCCCACCAACGATGAACCCCCCGCTTGGGGGGGTGGTGGCTTCGCCGGAGGAGGAGGTCCCTCCAGTATCGGTGGAGGAACTTCGCGCGGGGGTTCTGACCCTCCGCGCGAAGAAGACGGCCCCTGGACCGGACGGTGTCCCCACACGGGTGGTGGCCATCGCGGCGTCCCTCATGGAGGATAGGTTTCGGGACCTCTTCAGCGCGTGCCTTACGGCTGGGAGGTTCCCGAAACCGTGGAAGGAGGGGCAGTTGTGCCTCCTCCGGAAGGAGGGACGTCCGGTGGACTCCCCCTCGGCATACCGGCCCATCGTTCTGCTCGATGAGGTCGGTAAATTGTTCGAGGGGATCATCGCCACCCGGCTAAATAGCCAGTTGCGGGAGGTAGGGCCGGACCTGTCGGACGCCCAGTTCGGTTTCCGACGGGGGCGTTCGACGGTCGACGCATTGGCCCTACTCAGGGGCCAGGTGCAGGAGGCGATCGAGTCGGGGGGTGGAGTGTTGGCGGTGTCGTTTGACATAGCCAACGCCTTCAACTCCATCCCCCACTCGACGATATTGGAGGCACTCCGTTACCACGGAGTGCCCCAATATCTGCGGGCGATCCTGGCCAGCTACCTGGAGGACCGAGAGGTCCTCCTGGTGGACAAGACGGCCAGGATCAGGCGTTACGGCGCGGAGTCCGGTGTTCCACAGGGGTCGGTGCTAGGGCCCCCCTTGTGGAACATCGGGTTCGATTGGCTCCTGCGGGGCACCCTCCTCCAGGGCACGAGTGTCATCTGCTACGCTGATGACTTATGAAATTATTCTTATTCTTAATTATTCTAACCCAAAGGCCAACGTGACGCTTCAGCGTCAGCGGAGGAAGGGCGGACCTTCTACGGTGGAAGGGCGGACGAGTCGGATTCCGACAACGAGTCCGTAGTGTCGAGAGCGAGTTCGATGGAGGTTGAGCAAGGTCGATCTCAATCGCGGAAGCGGGCCTTCCTGAAGGACGGGTCCGATGGCTCTTCGGCTTCGGGTTCGGCGAAGGAGCCGACAAAGAAGGCCAAGGCCAAAAAGCCGGCGGACACCCACGATGTGGGTCTCGCAGACGCCCAACGTCAGTTGGATTTGACCCGGCGGGAGCAGCTCCAGCAGGAACTGGAGGAGTGGGTTGCTGCCAAAGAGCAACAGGCACAACTCGCCCGGGCCAAGTCCGGGTATGGCTCGGCCCGCGTTCTATACGCGGACCACTCGCTGGCCGAGCTGGAGCGGATGGCTGAGGAGGACGAAGAGGAGATTGTATTAGTCGCCTCTAAGTCCTCCCATTTAAAAGGGACTTTTCAAAAGTCCTCGACTCGTCAAACTTTCTCGAAGTCCTTACGGCAGTCGTCGGGAGGGCGGCACCACGCCAGGTCGCCGTGTTGGGAGACCTTAACGCCAAGTCGGCGGCATGGGGCAACCCGGCCGCCTCATGCAACGTCCGGGGACGCGCCGCCGAATTATGGGCGGCTTCATGCGGTGTGTCCCTCCTAAACAGGGGGAATGTTCGGACGTGTGTGCGGCAACGGGGTGGGTCAGTGGTTGACGTTTCGTTTGCCACCCCCGTGCTAGCCGCCCGCGTCGTGAACTGGCGGGTTGAGATGGTGGAGACCATGTCGGACCACCGTTACGTGCGGTTCGACATCTCCACCCAAGGCCCGCGGGGAGGAATGGCCCGCTCGGGCCAATCTCCCTTCCCGCGGTGGGCTCTCACCCGCCTGAACCGGGAGGCAGCTCAGGAGGCGGCGTTCCTCCAGGACTGGCTCTCGCCCCCTGTGGAGGCCTCGGACGTTGACGCTGCAGCGGTCCGGCTCCGCGGGTCTCTGGCCGAGGTGTGCAACGCAAGTATGCCTCGGTCACGTCGTCCGCCTCCCCGTCGCGCCGTATATTGGTGGTCGGAGGAGCTGGCAGGCCTCCGAGCCACCTGCGTGGAGGCGAGGAGGGCCTACACGCGGAGTCGGCGGCGCACTACCCGATCTCAGGCCGGGGGGGACCGCCTCTACGCCTCTTACCTAGAGGCAAAGGCGGTCCTAAAGTCGGCTATGTGCGCCGCCAAGGACTCGGCGAGGGCCGAGATGCTGGAGGGCCTCGACAGGGATCCGTATGGGAGGCCATATAAGGCGGCGCGAAACCAACTGCGCCCCTTTGGTCCCCCACTTACGGAGACCCTGGAGCCGGCGTTGCTGGATGGGGTGGTCCGGTCCCTGTTTCCGCGCAGGACCGACTTCACCCCACCAACGATGAACCCCCCACTGGGGGTAGTGGTGGCTTCGCCGGAGGAAGAGGTCCCTCCGGTATCTGAGGAGGAATTTCGCGCGGGGGTTCTGTCCCTCCGCGCGAAGAAGACGGCCCCTGGACCGGACGGCGTCCCCGCACGGGTGGTGGCCATCGCGGCGTCCCTCATGGAGGGTAGGTTTCGGGACCTCTTCAGCGCGTGTCTTACGGCTGGGAGGTTCCCGAAACAGTGGAAGGAGGGCCAATTGTGCCTCCTTCGGAAGGAGGGACGCCCGGTGGACTCCCCCTCGGCATACCGGCCCATCGTTCTGCTTGATGAGGTCGGTAAATTGTTCGAGGGGATCATCGCCACCCGGCTAAATAGCCATTTGCGGGAGGTAGGGCCAGACCTGTCGGACGCCCAGTTCGGTTTCCGACGGGGGCGTTCGACGGTCGACGCGTTGGCCCTACTCAGGGGCCAGGTGAAGGAGGCGGTCGAGGCTGGGGACGGAGTGTTGGCGGTGTCGTTTCACATCGCCAACGCCTTCAACTCCGTGCACCACTCGACCATATTGGAGGCACTCCGGTACCACGGAGTGCCCCAATATCTGCGGGCGATCCTGGCCAGCTACTTGGAGGACCGAGAGGTCCTCCTTGTAGACAAGACGGCCAGGATCAGGCGCTACGGCGCAGAGTCCGGTGATCCGCAGGGGTCGGTTCTAGGCCCTCCCCTGTGGAACTTCGGTTATGATTGGCTCCTGCGGGGCACCCTCCTCACGGGCACGAGTGTCATCTGCTATGCGGATGACACTCTCCTAACTGCCCGGGGGAGGGACTTTGGAGAGGCGGCCTGTCTGGCCTCGGCTGGCGGATCCTTAGTGGCAGGTAGGATCCGCCAGCTAGGATTGAGGGTAGCGCTGAACAAGACCGAGGCCGTGTTCTTTCACGGGCCTCGGCAGCGCTGCCCTCCCGACGCCCACAACGTCGTGGAGGGCGTCCGGATAGGGGTCGGGGCCCAGATGAAGTATCTGGGCCTCGTGCTAGACAGCAGGTGGCGCTTCGGCCCGCACTTCAGCGGGCTGTCGACGCGCCTGCTGAAAGCCGCGGACGCCCTATCATGGCTGCTCCCGAATTTCGGAGGGCCGAAGGAGCGATGCCGGCGCCTCTATGCCGGCATCCTCAAGAGCATGGCGCTCTACGGTGCACCCATCTGGGCGGACTCCCTCCACAGGAGGGAGAATGCAACCGCCATCCGCAGGCCACAAAGGGCCATTGCACAGCGGGTGGCGAGGGCCTACCGCTCAGTGGGTTTCTCGGCGGCGTGCGCTCTGGCCGGCACCCCTCCCTGGGAGTTGGAGGCATGGGTGCTTGCCAGAGTGTACGAGTGGACGGCACGGCGGAAGGCGCTCGAGGAGCGCCCCACCACGGAAGAGCGGGAGGCCGTGCGGCGGGAGGCGAGGGACGCTATCGTCGTCCATTGGACGGAGGACCTCGCCTCCGCCGCCTTTGGCCGCCGGACGCTGGATGCGCTCGGTCCAGTCCTGCAGGGCTGGCTCGAGCGCCCACATGGTTTCCTCTCGTTCCGTCTAGTGCAGGTGTTGTCCGGACATGGTTGTTTCGGAACGCACCTGCACCGGATCCGGAGGGAGGAAACCCCAGCGTGCCACGACTGCGGTGCGGAGGAGGACACGGCGCAGCACACCCTCGAGGTGTGCCCAGCCTGGGCAGAGCTGCGCCGTGCCCTGAATAGTGTTATCGGGCAGGACCTCTCACTTCCCGGCGTGGTCAACTCCATGCTGGGGAGTGAGGAGGCCTGGGCGGCGGTTGCCTCCTTTTGCGAGGTCGTGATGTCGCAAAAGGAGGCGGCGGAGCGTGCGCGGGAGGACGATCTTCTCGCGCCGCCGCTCCGCAGGCGGAGAAGGGGTGGGAGAAGGCGGATGTACAATCGTCTCCTCCCACCTCCTGGTGGTGACTAGCGGGCGACAGGCGCGGGGGCGCCTCTCGCTCGCATTGCACGAGTCACCACCCTCGATGGGCGGGAACGGCCGAGCACTCGCTGTCGTTCCCGGGCCCCTCCACTGAGGGAGGGGCGTGAAGGGCCTGCCCTAAAAGGCGGGCGGTCATCGGCGGAGGACTGGACGTAAAGGCTGTGCCGGTTTCCCAGTCCTCCTCCACACAGACGATGCGGGAGTGCCGCTGGGTTATTTTAGTGGGTATACCGGGCTTGCCCGGGGAGTCCCACATAGCCCCCCCATTCCCCCAATGGGTGGGTATGCGTAATGCATTTTTTCCCCGCGTGATCAAATAAAAAAAAAAAAAAAAAAAAAAAAAAAAAAAAGGTTAGGTTGGGGTGCGGGTCAGGTAACCTCCACGTTGGCCTAGTTGGTTGCTGGTCTCTTTCGGATACGTCCGGGGGGAAGAGCAACCCGCTGGGCTGGTGCGCCCCGGGCACCGTCAATAACTTCCCATTCGTGGGTTCTTGTTGGCGGTGGCGAATACCTGACAGGGGGGGATGTCGCTCTGGGTGTTCCCCTGATTAGCAGGGGACACTCCAGACGCGATATAGGGGGGCTAGGTTGGGTAGGCTAGTTTGGGTAGGTTGGTTAAATTAGGTTGGGTAGGTAGGTAGGTGGTGTGACTTGTCGTTGCCGGCCCTCCTTTGGCGTGGGATGGTCGGCGGGGACAAGTCAATGGAAGGAGGAGGCGGCGGAGCGTCGGTCTCGACGCGCAGCCGCACACGCGGGGGACCGTAAGGTCCAGCGCGGTGGAGGGCACGGCGCAGCACACCGTCTAGGTGTGCCCAGCGGGGGCGTAGCTGCGCCGTGCCCTGAGGAGTTGTCGGGCGGGACCTCTCGCTTCCCGGTGTGGTGAATTCCATGCTGGGGGGTGGGGGGGTCCTGTGCGGCGGTTGCCCCCTTTTGCGAGGACGCCATGTCGCAAGAGGGGGTCGGCGGAGAGGGGGTGGGAGGGGGCGGTCGTACGATCGTTTCCTCCCACCTCCTGGTGGTGACTAGCGGGCGATGGCGTGGGGGCCGCCTTAGCTCGCATTGCACTATTCACCACCCTTGCGGGCGGGAACGGCCGAGCACTCGCGGTCGTTTCCGGGCCCCTCCACTGAGCGAGGGGCGTGAAGGGCCTGCCCTTAAAGGCGGGCGGTCGTCGGCGGAGGACTGGAGGTAAAGGCTGTGCCGGTTTCCCAGTCCTCCTCCATTCAGACGATGCGGGAGTGCCGCTGGGTTATTTTAGTGGGTATACCGGGCTGGGGGGCCCGGAGAGTCCCACATAGCCCCCCATTCCCCCAATGGGTGGGTATGCGTAATGCATTTTTTCCCAGCGTGATCAAAAAAAAAAAAAAAAAAAAAAAAGGTTGGGGTGCGGGTCAGGTAACCTCCACGTTGGCCTAGTTGGTTGCTGGTCTCTTTCAGATACGTCCGGGGGGAAGAGCAACCCGCTGGGCTGGTGCACCCCGGGCACCGTCAATAACTTCCCATTCGTGGGTTCTTGTTGGCGGTGGCGAATACCTGACAGGGGGGGATGTCGCTCTGGGTGTTCCCCTGATTAGCAGGGGACACTCCAGACGCGACATAGGGGGGCTAGGTTGTGTAGGCTAGTTTGGGTAGATATGTTAAGTTAGGTTGGGTAGGTAGGTAGGCGGTGATGACTTGTCGTTGCCGGCCCTCCTTTGGCGTGGGATGGTCGGCAGGGACAAGTCGATGAAAGGAGGAGGCGGCGGAGCGTCGGTCTCGACGCGCCGCCGCGCCGCCACACGCGGAGGGCGGCATCTGTCCTTCGCGGGCCAGATGCCGCACCAGAAGGGACCGTTAGGTCCAGCGCGGTGGAGGGTACGGCGCAGCACACCGTCTAGGTGTGCCCAGCGGGGGCGTAGCTGCGCCGTGCCCTGAGGAGATGTCGGGCGGGACCTCTCGCTTCCCGGTGTGGTGAATTCCATGCTGGGGGGTGGGGGGTCCTGGGCGGCGGTTGTCCCCCTTTTGCGAGGACGCCATGTCGCAAAAGGGGGTGGCGGAGAGGGGGTGGGAGGGGGCGGTCGTACGATCGTTTCCTCCCACCTCCTGGTGGTGACTAGCGGGCGATGGCGTGGGGGCCGCCTTAGCTCGCATTGCACTAGTCACCACCCTTGCGGGCGGGAATGGCCGAGCACTCGCGGTCGTTCCCGGGCCCCTCCACTGAGGGAGGGGCGTGAAGGGCCTGCCCTAAAAGGCGGGCGGTCGTCGGCGGAGGACTGGACGTAAAGGCTCTGCCGGTTTCCCAGTCCTCCTCCATTCAGACGATGCGGGAGTGCCGCTGGGTTATTTTAGTGGGTATACCGGGCTGGGGGGCCCGGGGAGTCCCACATAGCCCCTCATTCCCCCAATGGGTGGGTATGCGTAATGCATTTTTTCCCAGCGTGATCAAAAAAAAAAAAAAAAAAGGTTAGGTTAGGTTGGGGTGCGGGTCAGGTAACCTCCACGTTGGCCTAGTTGGTTGCTGGTCTCTTTCGGATACGTCCGGGGGGAAGAGCAACCCGCTGGGCTGGTGCACCCCGGGCACCGTCAATAACTTCCCATTCGTGGGTTCTTGTTGGCGGTGGCGAATACCTGACAGGGGGGGATGTCGCTCTGGGTGTTCCCCTGATTAGCAGGGGACACTCCAGACGCGACATAGGGGTGGGGCTAGGTTGGGTAGGTAGGTTTTGGGTAGGTTAGGTAGGTCTGCGGTGGGGCTCACTTCCGGGCCTCTGGGCGGGCCGCCCGCTCCTGCGGGGGGGTTCCCCGGGTGCATTGACCAGCTCTGCACCCTGCTCTGTCCGGCTCTGCAACCGGGCTCTGCCCGCTCTGCACCTGGCTCTGCACTCGGCGCTCGTGCGGTTTGAGTTACCCGAGTGCACTGACCAGCTCTGCACCCTGCACTGACCAGCTCTGCACCCTGCTTTGCCCGGACCTGCATCCGGCTTAGCCCGCTCTGCACCTGGCTCTGCGCCCGGCTCTCTCTCTTGCGGGTGGGGGCGGCCGCCGCCCGGGGGCGGGATGTGGGCCCACGAGGTGGTGTTGACTTGTCGCTGCCGGCCCTCCTTTGGCGTGGGATGGTCGGCAGGGACAAGTCGATGGAAGGAGGAGGCGGCGGAGCGTCGGTCTCGACGCGCCGCCGCAGACGCGGAGGGCAGCATCTGACCTTAGCGGGCCAGATGCCGCAACGGTGGGGACCGTAAGGTCCAGCGCGGTGGAGGGTACGGCGCAGCACACCGTCTAGGTGTGCCCAGCGGGGGCGTAGCTGCGCCGTGCCCTGAGGAGATGTCGGGCGGGACCCCTCGCTTCCCGATGTGGTGAATTCCATGCTGGGGGGTGGGGGGTCCTGGGCGGCGGATGTCCCCCTTTTGCGAGGACGCCAAGTCGCAAAAGGGGGTGGCGGAGAGGGGGTGGAAGGGGGCGGTCGTACGATCGTTTCCTCCCACCTCCTGAAAGAAAGAAGAAAGAAAACTAGTTTATTTGGCACACACAGATACACACAATGTAGGTACAAATAAAACTTAATTTTACAACATTTACATACACAGTGTGCCCCGCGGCTGCGCCAAAAAGGTCCAGTTCAGCAAAATGCCAGACAACTGGGAGTTGCCTGACGCTGGTTTTCAACTGAACCTTACGTTGAAGTGTACGGATGTGAATCAGTTTTACGGTGTTAAATATGTACAGGTAAATAAATATAAGTTAGTGTGTTATAAACTATACAGGTAAAGGTATGTATAATAATTTGGTGCGAAACATTATGCCATGAGCAGCAGAGCGAGATAGACGGATTGCAAGTAACTTTTAATATTAGAAGTTGTTTTTATATTCGGGTAGTTTGAAAAATATTGCGATCAATATGTACATCATTTTTAAAATTTTGTCAGAGCGGCGAAACAAAGTGAAATAAGGATGTCATTAGTCATTAGTCATTTATTCATGAACAATAAATTTGTATCTGAATATTTACACAAAATAAATATAAAATCAAATTAGTCACAAAAACAAAAACCATTATTTTTACAATTCAATTCAATTACATACATTCCATAAATTACACCATAATAAAAATAAATTAAACAATTATTACTTAATTACCTACTACAATTCTTTGTGTCAATTTAATAGATCCACAAACAATTACCATTCATTTTACATTTAATATTCAATACATACGTTCCATAGATATCATAAAAACTAAAAAAGAAAAAACAATAACAATATTAAGCACTACAATTCTTCAATGGCATACAGACATTTGTCCAATAGGAATTCCTTTAATTTTGTTTTAAAAGAACTAGTGTGAACCGTGCCTTTCAGATTCAAAGGCAACCTGTTAAATAATTTAACTGATTGGTAACGTGGACTGTGTTTTACAACATTGAAATTCGGATTAATCTTACATTTAAGGTCTTTTCTGCGGGTGCCTGCCCGCATTTCATGTTCTTCTGTAGTTTCAAATTCATGAAGGTATTTAGCCAAGTTAACCAAAAGTACATGGACATAAATGCTTGGAACTGTGAGTATGCCTAACTTTATAAAATGTTGCCGGCAACTTTCTGTTTGGGGGATACGGACTATAGTCCGTATTGCGCGTTTCTGCAGAACAAAGGCTCTTTTGATATTGTAATCGTAACTGTTTCCCCAGTGAAGTATGCTATATCTAATTTTGGATTCGACTAACGCAAAATATACCATTTTTAGTTGTTCTACACTGATTTCGCTTCTTAGAGCTCTCAAAGCATAACACGCGGATGAGATTGCAGCATCTATTGCCTTTAGTTCAGGTTTCCAATTTAGCAATTCGTCAATTCGCATACCTAAAAATTTAACTTCACTGACGAGCTCGATTTTGTCTTCATTCATTTCAATCTCCATGTCATCTTTATTTCGGGCTGTCGTTTTAAATAACATGACCTTTGTCTTTTTAATATTAATAATTAATTTATTCGCAGTGAACCAAACATTAAAAGCATGCAATGCTTTATTAACTTTCTCTGTCAGCTCTACTATGTCATTAGCTGCTACTATGGCATTTGTGTCGTCAGCGAAAATTACTATTCCAATGTCCGGTAAAATTAAATTCATATAATTAATCAAATCATTAATAAATAATATAAATAAAATAGGTCCCAAGATGGATCCCTGTGGGACGCCCGTTGTGATTCCTATCATTGCTGATTTGCATGCATTTTTGTAGCCATTTTCTTGTATTTTGTCAATTTCAACAAACATTTTTCTGTTTTTTAAATAAGAAGAGAACAGTTGCAGGGTTTTACCTCTTATACCATAATGCCTCATTTTTTCAAGGAGTAACTTATGGTCTATTGTGTCAAATGCGGAACTCAAGTCTAGAAAGATCCCTGCAACTCTCATTTTATTATTTATGTTGTCTGTCACTATATCTAACAAGGTGTATATGGCATCTGAGGTGCCAACACCTTTTTGGTAACCGAACTGTCTAATATCCAAAACTCTATTTACGCATAAGTGAGATAAGAGCCGACTCTTTAGGATTTTTTCAAATATTTTTGACAAAACCGGTAGCAAGGAGATAGGCCTGTAGTTTTTAGGATCTGTCCTACTACCCTTTTTATAAACAGGTATTACCTTTGCCATTTTTAATTGGTCTGGGAAAATCGATTCCTCAATACATAGATTGAAAAAGTCTGATAAAGGTTTGGCCAATATTAGAATGTGTTCTTTGATTACAGATATCGGGATCTCATCGTATCCACAAGAAAGTTTGTTTTCCATGCTATTCACCACAGTATGTATCTCATTTGGCGTAGCTGGAGATATTTGCATTTCACTGTATACTTGATTATTTTTCTGATGACAAAAACACATTGCCTGATCTACTATATTATCGCTAGGGACATATTTGTAGTCGAATTGTTTTGCTAGTATGTTAGCTATATCATGTGGATGCACTATCAACTTATCATCAACTTTGAGCCGTAACAGCGGGTGCACTGTTTTAGCTTTATTAGTACAATTTTTGACGACTTGCCAAACTTCTCTACTCAGGTTTTTAGATCTGTTTATTTGCATCATTATTGCATGTTTTTTAGCCTTAGTGATGACCTTTCGATAAAGACTGATATAGTTTTTTTTTATACTTCAAAACGCTTGATTCGAGATGATTTCCGTTACATGCACATAAAAAGCGTTTCATTTTGCTGGACGTTCTTATTCCTTTAGTGATCCACCCTGACTGCGATTTTTTCTTAAGGTTTATTTTACATTCTCTTGTTTTGTAGCTATTTCGAAACGTTTTATAAATATAAAACGTTTTGAGAAATGTATTTATTCCCATAGACGACCAATTTTCTTTGAGAATTCTCTGTGCAAAAGATAGGCCATTTTTCTTGTTGATTACTCTTTTATTTACGAGAATAAACGGAGTTTTATTATTCAGAGACGATACATTTGGAAGCCTAAGATCAGCAAAGACACCAGCATGCCCATCCGCCAAGCCATTATGATCTACATCACAACCTAATATTTGTGAAACGGGCAGATTGGTCAAGATATTGTCAATGCACGAATTACTACTGTTCCGACTGAAAGTCACAGAACCGATCAAATGCCTGAAATTATAACACCGCAATAAACTAAGAAATTCAGTACGTTTTTTACTGTCCACTAGCAGATCAATATTAAAATCACCACAGATCACACTTTTCCTATTGAACAAAAAATCTAATAATATCTCAAGTTTTTCTAAAAACTGAGTGAAATTTTTGTCAACTGGATTGCGATAACAGCAACAGATGTACAAACCAGTTTGAATATCTTTAGCACCACATATTTCGAAACATTCTACTTTATACAACTTATTTATAGCTTCAGTCATTTCAGTTTGCCTATCAACATGTGCTAAAATTAAAATGCCTCCTCTTTTTTTATTTTTTCTTGTATTGTATGAGACAAGCTTGAAGTTATTCATGTTAAAAATGCAAGCTGCATTCTCATTCAAGAAATGTTCACTTATACATATGTAGTCTAATTTTTTGTGGAGTGTTTGTACATAAACTTCTAGTTCACTTTTCTTATTATTAATTCCACAAACATTCTGATGATAAATATTTAAAAAAGTATTGCTATCATGCAAGTCAAGGTTATTCACGAAAAAAATCAGATTGCTGTACATAGTCATTATCTTGTGTCATTAGGGATTGCGTTAATTTAAGCTGAAAGTCACTACTGCCTATTATATCTGTCTGAGTTGCAACTGTTTGAGTCACACAAATATTGGTAGATACAATGTCATTATTTTCCTGAATATCATTATTTAAAATATAATAATGTTTTAAATTTACAAATACATTTTTTATGCCGTAATCATTAATTGATCCATTATACTTAAACATGGTACGGTCATATGTCAAATCTAGGTTAGAGTCAAACAGTATTGCATAATTATAAGAGTGAATGTCAAGATATAACAAATTGTTAAAGGTTTCAATTCTCGAGTTATACATTATAGAATGGTTATTACATTTAAAAGTCGGTAGGCATATAATTACATTAGTATGTTGTACAGTCAATAATGTCTCCCTAATATGAATAATTAAGTCAAAATAATTGTTCGTTGTTCGATAATCTTCTTCACCAATGAAAATTATGCAATAATCATTACTTGAGTAGTCAGCTAGTTTTGCGTTTATATTACGTAAAAGGTTTTTGATGCCACTGTTTGGCAACAGAAAGTGACATATTTCTGTTTCTGGAAATGTATTTTCAGCTGTTGTTAATATATTGTTCGCGGTGTTACTACTTATGATGCATAATTTTGGATGTTTATGCACCGATTTGCTCTTTTGAGTTACTTGTGCTGTCTTATTTTCAGATTCCATTGGAGCAAATGCAGTGCATTTATATTGCATTGGCTTAGTACATAGTTTACTTTCATCTCGTTGACTTTCTGTTATTTTATTTTTGGTTTCGGATTGAGGGGTAGATGTTATTGATTTCGTCGTTTTCGGAGTGTCGGTTTCATCATTCCTTATTTGTGCCGATGGGGACGTCATTTTTATGTTCTTTGAAGCAATCGCAGTAGCGGTGTTTTGCTTTTGTTTGCGTCTTTTTACAGATCGAGGTGTAATATTTATATTGTCTGCTTTAATACTTTTGTATGTCTCTATGATTTTTAAATATTTTTGCAAATCCGATTTTAAACGAAAGTTTTCGGAATTGAGATTCTCAATTTCCTGGTGCGCTATCAATAAGTCTTCTGATAATTGTTTAACTTTTTCGTTTAAATCGATCACGGTCTGACTAATATTTAGCGATGTATTTGGCAAACTCATCATAGTTGCATCGAAAAGCGCCGAACTATCTCTGGAGATGTCGTTTAGTGAACTGGTTCGGTGTATTCTACGATATGTAATGTTGTTACAGTCCTCCATTGTTATTTAGAATTTTATTATTTAGTATTCTGTGCGTAACGGGACGTAGTCTCAAAAGGCTAGTATTCAAAATTAATAATTAAAGTTTCCGAACGAATATTAACCTGTCACGTTTGTGATTGGTTAAATGAGTCAGCTGTTCCTAATTTTGTTGTTTACATTTGAAAAAGCAATCAAACTCTTCACAATCTTTTGTGAATATGTTTTGTTCTTGTGGCCCAGAACTCCGTGTTTTGTAGCTTTGATGTTAATTATATATTAAAGCCAACCTGTTTCGATGGTGTTGTTTGATGAGTGTTGAGTTGTCCAATCACTAGCAAATTCGCACTTGCACTGGTTTTCGCCAATGTATGCCGTTTTAAACCAAGATAACAATGTCACTAGTAAAACTACTCACTAAGAGTGTATATATGTATGCTTGAGCCAAATATATAAATAAAACTTAATTTTAATGTTTAAATTTAACACAGCGCGATGTTTGACGTATGGTGACAGTTGACAGTTGGATCCTGGTGGTGACTAGCGGGCGACGGGCGTGGGGGCCGCCTTAGCCTGCATTGCACTAGTCACCACCCTTGCGGGCGGGAATGGCCGAGCACTCGCGGTCATTCCCGGGCCCCTCCATTGGAGGGGCGTGAAGGGACTGCCCTAAAAGGCGGGCGGTCGTCGGCGGGGGACTGGACGTAAAGGCTGTGCCGGATTCCCAGTCCTCCTCCATTCAGACGATGCGGGAGTGCCGCTGGGTTATTTTAGTGGGTATACCGGGCTTGCCCGGGGAGTCCCACATAGCCCCCCCATTCCCCCAATGGGTGGGTATGCGTAATGCATTTTTTCCCAGCGTGATCAAAAAAAAAAAAAAAAAAAAAAAGGTTAGGTTAGGTTGGGGGATCCCCCACAGCGCATACGTCCTCGTTCGTTTCCCCCGGGCAACGCCCCAGCTCTGACCACCGTAACGGAGTGGCAGACTGGGTGCGGCTAAAGTGTGCTGTGCGATCGTGACTATCCTATCTCTCTTGCGGAATTGCGATCATTGCTTTGAATTTTAATATGTCGAAACCATTGCGGGATGCCTTCGGGCACTTCAGCAAAAAAGGCCCTTCTCAGGGCCAACCCAAAGGCCCTTCTCAGGGCCAACCCAAGGGCCCTTCTGAGGGCCAGCCTAAAGGCCCTTGTCAGGGCCAACCCCAAGGCCCTTCTCAGGGCCACCCCGACGCTTCAGCGTCAGAGGCTAGCCGCGCGCCGTCTGCGGCTAGCTTCTTTGACACGGCGGGCTCAGAGAATGAGTCCAACGCGTACGAGTCGGACGCCAGCAGTTCGATGGAGGTCCAAACCCGATCTCGGAAGCGGGCTTTCTTGAAGGCAGGCTCCGATGGCTCTTCGGCCTCAGCCTCCGGTTCGGCGAAGGAGCCGAAAAAGAAGGCTAAGGCCAAAAAGTCGGTGGCGGTCACCCACGACGTGGGCCTTGCGGACGCCCAACGTCAGCTGGACTTGGCTCGGCGGGAGCAACTCCAGCAGGACCTGGAGGAGGAGGTTGCTGCCAGGGAGCAGCGGACGCGCGTCGCCCGGGCCAAGTCCGGATACGGTGCGTCTCGGGTCGTCTACGCCGACCACTCGTTGGCCGAGCTCGAGCGTATGGCTCAAGAGGATGAGGAGGGGATTGCGGTGGTCGCCTCCAAGTCCTCTCACCTGAAGGGGACATTTGAAAAGTCCCTGAAGTGTCGGGCCGCGAGCATGCTCGGGATCGTCGGTGAGCTGGTGCAGCGCCAGGCCACCGACGAGACCAGGCAGATGCAGGCGACAATTGATCGCCTGCAGTCAGAGGTCAGCCAGCTGCACCGGAAGCTGGCTGATGCCACGGCCCGGCCAACCCAGGCTGAGCCTATCCCTGTGGCAGAGGGCCCCGCCCTCCATCACGGCCTCGAGGATATCATCCGCGGGGTCGTGAGGGAGGAAAGGGCCTTCGTGAGAGCCTGCCTCGCGGGGATCGAGGACCGGCTCCTGCCGGAGGTGAGCCACCGACCACCGCTTGCGGCGGACAGCAGGCAGGGTGAGGCGCCCGAGCAGAGGGAGGCATCCGCAGAGGACGCTCTTCTGCCATCCACCACCCCGACCAACCAGCAGGGCTGGACGACGGTCGCAAAAGGAAAAGGCAAGGGGAAGGGGAAGGGAAAGGCCACAAAAGCGGCAACGGCTGTCCCTGCCGCCCCCGTCCCTGCCGTCCCCGCCACCGCCGCCACTACCCCTCCCAGCCAGTCGCAATCGACTGGCAAGGGCGGGGCGAAGGGTAAGGGGCAAAGCTCCCCCCCAGCCGGCGCCAAGAAGAGGCTCGTTCCTCCCAAGACCTCAGCCGTCGTGGTGACGCTCACCGCGGAGGCTGCGGAAAGGGGAGAGACGTACGCGTCCGTATTGTTGCGGGCGCGTGCCAATGCCGATCCCGCCCAACTGGGGATCGGCAAGGTGTCTTGTCGCCGGACGCAGGCTGGGGCTCGCATCTTTGAGTTCCCAGGGGCGGAGGGTGGTAGGAACGCGGACCTTTTTGCCGCCAAATTGAAAGAGGTGATCGCGGACGCGGCCAAGGTGGCGAGGCCGGTAAAGTCGGCGGCCTTGGAGGTGACCGATCTTGACGATACGGTCACCAAAGAGGAGGTGGTGGCGGCGGTCGCGGCCATAGGGGGCTGCAGCGTCGCAGCGGTGCAAGGCCGGGGCATCAGGCCCGGCCGCGGCGGCATGGGCAGCATCCGTCTGGAGTGCCCAGTCGCCGCTGCCAAAGCCGTCCTCGCCAAGGGACGGCTGGCCGTGGGCTTCAGCTCGGGTGTGGTCCGGGCACTTGAGGCCCAGCCTCTGCGTTGTTATCGATGCTTCGGCATCGGACACACCCGGGCTCTGTGTCCGTCCAGCGTCGACAGGACGGAAACTTGCTACCGCTGCGGCAAGGAGGGCCATAAAGCCGCCTCCTGCAAGGCCGCCACGCCGCACTGTGCGGTGTGTGCCGCCAGTGGCCGCCCGGCAGGCCACGTCACAAAGGGGAGGAATTGTAGTCCTCCCCCCAAGAGGGGCAAAGCGAAGCAGGCAATGATCCAGCCTGCCGCTGTCACCGCCGCCGTCCCAGAGTCTGGGACTACGGCAGCTGCTGGCCTGGCTGAGGTGGGGGGTGCGATGTCCGACTAAATAATGTCTAGAGTCGAACATCGCATCCTCCAGGCGAACACCAACCACTGCCGAGCGGCCCAGGATCTGCTTATGCAGACCATGGCCGAGTGGTTGGTGGACCTGGCGGTGGTCGCCGAGCCGTACTCGATACCTGGCCGTTGGCTGGGCGATCGGGACGGCTCGGTGGCATTGGTGTCGCGGCCTGCCACTGACTCCCCTCCCCTCTCGCTTTTAGAGAGGGGACCGGGATACGTGGCCGCCACGTGGGGAGAAATAGCCCTGGTCGGGGTCTATTTCTCCCCAAACCGCCCTCTAAGGGACTTCGAGGATTTTCTCGAAGTCCTAACGGCAGTCGTCGGGAGGGCGGCGCCACGCCAGGTCGCCGTGTTGGGCGACCTGAACGCCAAGTCAGCGGCTTGGGGCAACCCGGCAGCCTCGTGCAACGTCCGGGGACGCGCCGCCGAATTTTGGGCGGCTTCGTGCGGTGTGTCCCTCCTGAACAGGGGGGATGTTCACACGTGTGTGCGGCAGCGGGGAGGATCAGTGGTGGACGTATCGTTCGCCACCCCCGTGCTAGCCGCCCGCGTCGTGAACTGGCGGGTGGAGATGGTGGAGACCATGTCGGACCACCGTTACGTGCGGTTCGACATCTCCACCCAGGGCCCGCGGGGGGGAACGGCCCGCTCGGGCCAATCTCCCTTCCCGCGGTGGGCTCTCACCCGCCTGGATCGAGAGGCAGCCCAGGAGGCGGCGTTCCTCCAGGACTGGCTCTCGCCCCCTGTGCAGGCAGCCCCGGACGTTGACGCCGCGGCGGTCCAGCTCCGAGGGTCCCTGACCGAGGTGTGCAACTCGAGCATGCCTCGGTCCCGCCGGCCGCCTCCCCGTCGCGCCGTCTACTGGTGGACGGAGGAGATAGCGGGACTCCGGGCGGCCTGCGTGGAGGCCAGGAGGGCCTACACGCGGAGCCGGCGGCGCACGAGCCGCTCTCAGGCCGGGGAGGACCGCTTCTACGCCTCTTACCTAGAGGCAAAGGCGGTCCTCAAGACGGCAATGTGCGCCGCCAAAGACTCGGCTCGGGCCGAGATGTTGGAGGGTCTCGACAGGGATCCGTACGGGAGACCGTACAAGCTGTTATATCCATTTTGCTGCAGCAAAATGGATATTGAATTTAAAAAAACAACCAAAAAAGATGAAAGAAAGAAGGTGGAAAAAAAGAAGGAGACGGCGACTTTGGAAGAAGATCTTCAAGTCGCCGTGGTGCGTCTCTCCGACACATCCGGAGACTCGGACACCAGCTTGCTGACATGTGCGTCAGGAAGCGAAAAGGAGGAAGCTAGCCAGCTAAGTGAAACCGAAGAGGCTCGCCGCCGTTGGCTCAAAAGGCCAGCTGGCGAAGAAGACGAAGAGCAGTCGACGTCACCACCCAAAGCAGCGGCACACAAATCGAAGAGGGGGAGAGGCCGCCCGCCCACCACGGGCGAATATGTGGGCCTTGCTGCGGCCAAAGAACGCCTCGCGAAAGCCAAAGAGGAGGAGCTCCAGCTCGAAGCTGAAATGGGCATAGAGGGCATGGCCAAAACGTTGCGGGAGTCCCGGCACGCCTGCCTCAGCGGCCTCAGCCAGCCAACACAGGAGGAGGACACGGCGCAGTCTCTAGCGGCACTAAATCTTTTGCTGCTAGAGGCTGCAAAACTCGTTGAAAAGGTGGCCACCACGTCAAAGAAGTTAAAAGGCACCAGTGTAAGGACATTGAAGGATGCGGCCTCTATCATTAAGGAGGCCGCGGTGGGGATAAGGGCCCGAACTGTATCCGAAGAAATGACGCAATTGGTGGCCGAAAATAGGCGGCTGTCGGAGCAGCTGGCGGAGGCCAACAGCCGGCCGGCGGCAGCGGCGGTGGACTCAGACGCGATCCGTGAGATGGTGGAGGCGATGTCTCGGGCCAGTGTCGTGCAGTTCAGCAATATGCTGAATGCGCGACTCGAGGGGCTCGAGAGTCGCCTCCTGCCGGACCCGAAGTTGCGGCCGCCGCTGGCGGCTGACAGACAAGTGGCGGAAGATGAGGCCGCGGCAGTGGCAGTGGCAGTGTCACAGCCGCGGCAGTCAGGTGCGGGGGCAAAGGCCCCTGCCTTAGCGAAGGTTACATCACCCCCGGCGCCTCTGTCTGCGCCCGCAGCTCAGCCCCAATCCACTAAGGGAAAGGGCAAGGGCAAAGGAAAGGGGAAGAAGACGGCGCCGGCCCCTGTAAGGGACCCTAGCCCGGTTCAGGACGCCCCCCCACCGCCCCCTCTGACGGAACAGTGGAGCGTGGTCGCTGCTCGGGGTGCGAAAAGCTCCGGGAAGAAGACGGGCACCCAGAGCACGCAAAAGGCAGCGGCGGTGACAAAGTTACGGGAGCCAAAAACGGCAGCAGTTACCCTCACACTGCTGCCGGGCGCGGCAGAGCGTGGCGCCAGCTACGCCACTGTCTTGCGGGAGGCCCGGACTCGCGTCGATATGGCGAGTCTGGGCATCGACGAAATGCGCTGTAGGACCACGGTCACCGGCGCCCGCATCCTGGAAATCTTCGGGGATGGGGGCGCTGAGAAGGCCGACTCCCTGGCTACAAAGCTAAGGGAGGTCCTCAGTGCAGACGCGGTCAGGGTCTCCCGCCCCACAAAAAGGGTGGACGTCCTTGTATCAGGCTTGGACGATTCCGTCACCGCCGCAGAGGTGGTGGCGGCTTTTGCAGCACAGGGAGGGTGCCACGCCGACGACATAAGACCCGGGGTGATGCGCGAACGTGCAACGATGTGGCTCGGCTGCCCGGTGGCCGCCGCCAAGACGGTGGTCGGCGCAAAAAGGCTTAAAGTTGGATGGATAACGGCCAGGGTCACCCTGCTGGAGGCGAGGCCCCTTCGGTGCTTCAGGTGCCTCAACCTGGGCCACGTCGCCAGCAGGTGTGTTTCGGAGGTGGACCGCAGCGGCCTCTGCTTTCGCTGCGGAAAGCCGGGCCACCGGGCGCGAGAGTGCCGGGCCGAGCCCAACTGCGCCACCTGTGCGGCAGCGGGCAAGCCGGCGGGGCACCCTCTCGGCGGAGTGGGCTGCGTGGGCAAAGCCCCAAAATCCACAAAAAGGAAAGCGACCAGTGCTGAGGGGGGCAGCGGCGAGTCCGCCCCTATCCCGGCAACTATAGAGGAGGGGCCCATGGAAACCGCCCCATAAATGTCTAGGTTAGCAATCATGCAGGCAAATATTAACCACTCTGCCAGGGAAGAAGACGGCGCCGGCCCCTGTAAGGGACCCTAGCCCGGTGCAGGACGCCCCCCCACCGCCTCCTCTGACGGAACACTCCCTCCACCTTCCCATGGCCCGACCAACTTTTGTTATACGGGCCGAATCGTGGGGCGGCTGCGGACATAGCACCCTTGGCAATCTTATTTTTACGGTCCGCAGGCGCTTCTTGATCCCTTACAAATTAGCCACGTGTGTCCCTTCAACCCTCTCCCAAAATTGGGCTGGTGAACTTTCACACTACAAATTTTGTCGACTTCGTCGTCGTCTTCGCCATCTTCGTACCCCTCGTGCGTCCCTAAATTTTTTATTGTTGCAGTTGCTCCTTCTCTTGACGCTCCAGTGCGCTCCGGACGGCATGCCAATCATGCGCGAACTCCCATAGCCTCGCAAAGTTCGCCGGTGAGCTAACGAGATCCTGGTAGTAAACCGCACCTACCTCCATGCAGCTTATCCCATCCATCATCTTGCATCTAGCTTCTTCATACAGGGGACAGACCCACAGCGCATGGTGCAGGTCCTCCTCTTCCATACCGCAGTAGCACATACTCTCCTCACATAACTTCATATCATGCAACCTTTTCCTAAAACACCCATGTCCCGTGAGAATCTGGGAGAGCTGATAATCAGGCTCAACCCAGGTGTACCTGAGCCGCGCAGCGACGTCCGGGAAGAAACGGTACAGTTCCCGTCCTTTCCCCTCATTCATCCATCTTTCTTGCCACTTATCCATCGTCTCATTCCAGATCACTCGCTTTCGTTGGGCCAGCTCCCGCCTGCGCACCTCTAGTTCGACCTGTGCTTCGGCCGCGGCCTGGCGCTGCTCATCGAACCTCCCAGCACGGATTACCTCCAGATCGGCCGGGAGAACACCACCCAAGACTGCCAGCGCAGCCGTACTGGTAGACCTGTACGCCTTCGTCAGCAGAATCAGGCTTGGTCTCTGGCACCGGAGCAGCGCGCTGCGAACAACGTGGAGTGTCGGTCGTTTGTACCAACAAGCAGCAGCATACGTCACCGTGGCGACGAAAGTGCCTCTATAGAGGAGGCGAAGTCCGGGATATCGAATGCCCCAGGACGATGCCGACACTCGTGACATCTTACCGAAACACTTGGCCGCGCGCTCCCCTATCGATAACGCATGCTGCGCAAAGGAAAGACTTGCGTCGAGTACCACACCCAGCACCATCGTCGAAGTGACACTCCTGATCGAGTCCCCGGCAAGCTTTACAGTGGGGGCCCGTTGGAGTTTTCCCCTCATCGTCATCATGGCTGACTTTGTAGGGGAGAATCCCAGCCGGTTCCTGGCTCCCCACGCCGCGACCATGTCCAGCGACTCCTTGGCTGCCGTCTCTATTTCTGCCCGAGACCTGGACTCGATCAAAATTGTCACATCGTCCGCATAGGCGACCATTCTGACGCCGTGTGGGAGTGGCAGTCGAAGCAAGTCGTCTAGTAGCAGGTTCCACAGAGGTGGACCAAGGACGGAGCCCTGCGGGCAACCCATGGTGGACACCTTCCACACAACCCGATCACCGATGAAAAGACCAACACGTCCTCTGATGAAAAGACCAACACAAAAGAACAACACGACCTCTGACGGAACAGTGGAGCGTGGTCGCTGCTCGGGGTGCCAAGAGCTCTGGTAGGCAGACAGGCACCCAGAGCACCCAGAAGACCCAAAACAAAAAGGCGGCGGCAGTGGCGAAGCTTCGCGAGCCAAAAACGGCTGCAGTGACACTCACGCTGCAGCCGGGTGCGGCGGAGCGCGGCGAAAGCTACGCCACTGTCTTGCGGGAGGCCCGGACTCGCGTCGATATGGCGAGTCTGGGCATTGACGAAATGCGCTGTAGGACCACGGTCACCGGCGCCCGCATCCTGGAAATCTTCGGGGATGGGGGCGCTGAGAAGGCCGACTCCCTGGCTACAAAGCTAAGGGAGGTCCTCAGTGCAGACGCGGTCAGGGTCTCCCGCCCCACAAAAAGGGTGGACGTCCTTGTAACGGGCTTGGACGATTCCGTCACAGCCGCAGAGGTGGTGGCGGCTTTTGCAGCACAGGGAGGGTGCCACGCCGACGATATAAGACCCGGGGTGATCGGCGACCGTGCAACGATGTGGCTCGGCTGCCCGGTTGCCGCCGCCAAGACGGTGGTCGGCGCAAACCGTCTTAAAGTTGGATGGATAACGGCCAGGGTCACCCTGCTGGAGGCGAGGCCCCTACGGTGCTTCAGGTGCCTCAACCTGGGCCACGTCGCCAGCAGGTGTGTTTCGGAGGTGGACCGCAGCGGCCTCTGCTTTCGCTGCGGAAAGCCGGGCCACCGGGCGCGAGAGTGCCGGGCCGAGCCCAACTGCGCCACCTGTGCGGCAGCGGGCAAGCCGGCGGGGCACCCTCTCGGCGGCGTGGGCTGCGTGGGCAAAGCCCCAAAAACCACAAAAAAGAAAGCGACCAGGGCTGAGGGCAGCGGCGAGTCCGCCCCTATCCCGGCAACTATAGAGGAGGGGCCCATGGAAACCGCCCCATAAATGTCTAGGTTAGCAATATTGCAGGCAAATATTAACCACTCTGCCAGGGCCCAGGATCTATTGTCCCAGAGCCTGGCAGAGTGGGGAATACAAATAGCGGTGGTCGCCGAGCCCTACTTTGTCCCCGCCCGGGACGACTGGGTCGGGGACCGGGACGGCTTGGTGGCCATCGCCGCCCCGGCTGCCGCTGGCGCCCCGCCCATCGAACGTGTGTCGAGGGGTGGGGGGCACGTACTGGCAGCCGTGGGCGACGTCATAGTAATAGGGGTGTACTGTTCTCCCAACCGGGGTCTCGCCGACTTTGAGCAGATGCTCGTCGAGGTGGGATCTTTGGTTGGGCAGTCCGCCCCTAGCCCCGTGCTAGTCGCCGGGGATTTCAACGCCAAATCTGCGGCGTGGGGATCCTCGGTGACGGATGCGCGGGGTGAGTGCCTGGAGGAGTGGGCGGTCGCCATGGGCCTGGCCGTCCTCAACACGGGGTCGGAGGACACGTGCGTGCGGCAACAGGGCGGGTCGATAGTCGACATAACACTGGCATCGACCGCCCTGGCGCGCCGTGTCCGGGACTGGAGGGTGGTGGTGGGCGTGGAGACACTGTCGGACCACCGTTACATCCGATTCGATGTCTCCGCGCTCCCCACCGGCCCGCGGGGCCCGGCCCGACCCCCTGTTGGGGGGGGCGGTCCGCGCTGGGTGCTGGGGCGGCTCGACAAAGAGGTCGCTAGAGAGGCCGCAGTGATAGAGGACTGGGTGTCCGGTTCCGACATTGGCCAAGACGTGGACGAGGAGGCGGGGCGCCTAGGGGCCTCGCTGGGCCGCATCTGCGACGCGGCGATGCCCAGGGCGAGACCCCTCCCTCCTCGGCATCGGGTGTATTGGTGGAGCGACGAGCTTCGCCGTATGCGAATCGAGTGCGGTAGGGCTCGCCGCCAATACACTCGGTGCAGGCGTAGGCGGACCCGGGACGCCCAGGAGGAGGCCGCCTCCTACGCCGCTTACAGGGCTCTGCGCGAGTCGTTCCAAGTGGCAATCGCGCGGGCCAAGGAGGCGGCGTGGGAGGAGTGGCTGCGGACCCTTGACGGAGACCCGTGGGGCAGGCCGTACAAGGCGGTCCGCAAAAAGCTGCGGCCCTGGGCCCCCCCGGTCACGTCCAGCGTGGACGAGGGTCTGCTGGGAGAGGTGGTGGACGCCCTCTTCCCGCAGAGAGACGAGTGGGTGCCTCCGGCGATGGCCCGACCCAATGATGCGCGACCTGCCCGGGAAGACGTCCCCGCACCGCCGGTATCGGAGACGGAGTTCGGGGCGGCCGTCTCGAGGTTGAAAATGAAGAGGACTGCCCCAGGCCCGGACGGCGTTCCGGGGGCGGCCCTGGCGGTCGCGCTGGAGGAGATAGGAGAGAGGGTGAGGTCCCTCTTCACCGCTTGTTTGGCGCAGGGTCGATTCCCCCGACCCTGGAAGACGGGCAAACTTGTTTTACTGCCGAAAGTCGGCCGCCCGGCCGGACTGCCGTCGTCCTACCGTCCGATCGTGCTGCTCGGCGAGGTGAGCAAGCTCTTTGAGCGTGTGCTCGCTGCTCGCCTGGCCGAGTGCATGGATCCGGATCTGGACGACGCGCAGTTCGGTTTCCGCCGGGGTCGGTCGACCCTGGATGCCGTTGCGCGGGTGAGGGACCTCGCCGAGGAGGCGGTCTCCCGGGGGGGCGTGTTGCTTGCGGTGTCATTGGACATCCGCAACGCATTCAACACGCTGCCCTGGGACACGGTCAGGGCGGCGCTGCGGTACCATGGGGTGCCGCAGTACCTCCAGCGGGTCATCTACAGGGAGGCAGCCCGCCTCGCAACTGCGGGTGTGGCACAGGTAGTGGGGAGGATCCGCGCCCTGGGGCTCGAGGTGGCCCTGGAAAAGTCGGAGGCCCTACTTTTTCACGGGCCCCGAATCGGGCCGCCGCCGGGAGCCTCGATTATTGTCGGAGGAACTTCCATCGCCGTCGGTAATACAATGAAGTACCTTGGGCTCGTGCTCGACGGCCGATGGAAGTTCGAAGAGCACTTCCGGCGGTTGGCCCCAAAGTTGTTGGCCACCACCGGGGCCTTGGGGCGGATCCTCCCCAACGTTGGGGGGCCAAGTGGAGCCTGCCGACGTCTCTACACCGGTGTGGTGCGCTCCATGGCGCTCTACGGGGCGCCAATATGGGCAGGTGCCATGACAAATCTGAACCTGGCAGTGCTGCGCAGACCGCAGCGTGCCATGGCGCTCAGGGTGGCCCGGGCGTACCGCACCGTGTCGTGCGTCGGCGCGTGTGTGCTCGCCGGTACGCCGCCGTGGGACCTCGATGCCGAGGTACTCGCTGCGGCGTACTGGCGAACGAAGGAGGCGATTGCGAGTGGTGATCGTCCCCATCCGCGGGAGATTCGTCGCTGGAGGGAGGAGGCGCGTGACACTCTCCTGCGGAGGTGGGCGTTGCGCCTTGAGGATTCGGTTGTGAGTCGAGATGTGGCGGCCGCCGTTCGGCCCATTCTTCGCGAGTGGCTCGAGCGGCGGCACGGGGCTCTCTCCTTCCACCTGACGCAAATGATCACCGGGCACGGTTGCTTTGGAAGGTACCTGCACCGGGTGGCAGGAAGGGAGCCCTCGGACGTGTGCCACCACTGTGTGGCGGAAGTCGCGGACACGGCGCAGCATACGCGTGAGGAGTGCCCAGCTTGGGAGGTCCCTCGCGCCACCCTGTCCGCGACAGTCGGAAATGACCTGTCGCTCTCGGCCCTTCTCAGAGAGATGGTCGACAGCGACAGGTCTTGGCAGGCGGTCGCGACATTCAGCGACGAGGTGATGTCGCAGAAGGAGGCGGCGGAGCGGGACCGGGAAGACGACGTCGACTCGGCCCCGATGCGCCGCCGCAGACGTGGAAGGCGGCGTGGGGCCTTCGCGGGCCAGATGCCGCCGTAAGGCCAGGGACCGTGGGCGGAGGATCGGGGGATCCTCCGTCCACACAAAGGTCCCGCGCACCAGACGCCGAGACGCCCAGGTATACCGGGGCGCCTCGGTGCTAGGAGGAGAATTGGAGGTGGAATGTGACGGGGCAGGGTCTCAGACACTCTGGGACTCTGCCCCGTCCCAAAGAGAAGGGCTCCGTTGCGGAGCGACGCCAGCGGGGCATGCGGTTGCAAGCCATGTGGGTCCCGCAGCCCCGTAAGAGGAGGAAGGCGAAGAGCGACGAGGCCGCGGCAGTGTCAGTGTCGCAGTCGCGACCTTCGGGATCGGAGGCCTCGGCCCCTGGCCCAAAGTCACCCGAGTCCGGAGCCCTGGAGCGGGCCCCAACATCCCCGGCGCCTCTGTCTGCGCCCGCAGCTCAGCCCCAAGTAAATAAGGGCAAGGGCAAGGGCAAAGGCAAGGGCAGAGGCAAAAAGACGGCCCCGGCCCCTGTAAGGGACCCAAGTCCTTTGCGGGATGCACCCCCACCGCCCCCACTTACTGAGCAGTGGAGCGTGGTCGCTGCTCGGGGTGCCAAAAGTTCCGGGAGGAAGACAGGCACCCCAAGCACGCAAAATAAGAAGGCGGCGGCGGTGACCAAGCTGCGTGAGCCGAAAACGGCAGCAGTCACCCTCACACTGCTGCCGGGCGCAGCGGAGCGTGGCGCCAGCTACGCCACTGTCTTGCGGGAGGCCCGGACTCGCGTCGATATGGCGAGTCTGGGCATCGACGAAATGCGCTGCAGGACGACGGTCACCGGCGCTCGCATCCTCGAAATCTTCGGGGATGGGGGCGCTGAGAAGGCCGACTCTCTGGCTGCAGCGCTCAGAGAGGTCCTCAGCGCCGAGGTGGTCAGGGTCTCCCGGCCCACAAAAAGAGTGGACGTGATGGTGTCGGGGCTGGACGACTCCGTCACCGCCGCAGAGGTGGTAGCGGCTTTCGCTGCGCAGGGGGGATGCCACGCCGACGACGTAAAGCCTGGCGTGATAAGCGACCGGGCCGCGATGTGGCTCGGCTGCCCGGTGGCCGCCGCCAAGGCCGTGGTCAGCGCCGGCCGCCTCCGCGTGGGCTGGATCACGGCCAGAGTTGCCCTGCTGGCGGCGAGGCCCCTGAGGTGCTTCAAGTGCCTCAATCTGGGCCACGTCGCTAGCAAGTGTGCGTCAGAGGTGGACCGCAGCGGCCTTTGTTTCCGCTGCGGAAAGCCGGGTCACCGGGCGCGCGAGTGCCGGGCAGAGCCCAACTGCGCCACCTGCGCAGCGGCCGGCAAACCGGCGGGGCACCCTCTCGGTGGAGCGGGCTGCCTGGGCGACGGCAAGCAGGCCAACGCCGGCAAAGCCGGAAAAAAGAAAGGGAAGACTAAGGGTAGGATCAAGGAGCCTACCCTTAGCCCAGCAACGGAGGAGCCCGTGGAGACCGCCTCATAAATGTCTGGACTCCCCATACTGCAGGCCAACATTAACCACTCTGCCCGGGCCCAGGATCTATTGTCCCAGACCCTGGCAGAGTGGGGAATCAAAGTGGCCGTGGTCGCCGAGCCCTACTTCGTCCCCGAACGGGACGACTGGGTCGGGGACCGCGAAGGTTTGGTGGCCATCGCCGCCCCGGCTGCCGCTGGCGCCCCGCCCATTGACAATGTGTCGAGGGGTAGGGGCTACGTCCTGGCAGCCGTTGGCGGCGTTGCAGTTATAGGGGTGTACTTTCCACCCAGCCGGAGTCTCGCCGACTTTGAGCAAATGCTCGGGGAGGTGGGGGCTCTGGTTGGGCAGGTCGCCCCTAGCCCCGTGCTAGTCGCTGGGGATTTGAGCGAACTGGCGGGTTGAGATGGTGGAGACCATGTCGGACCACCGTTACGTGCGGTTCGACATCTCCACCCAGGGCCCGCGGGGAGGAATGGCCCGCTCGGGCCAATCTCCCTTCCCGCGGTGGGCTCTCACCCGCCTGGACCGGGAGGCAGCTCAGGAGGCGGCGTTCCTCCAGGACTGGCTCTCGCCCCCTGTGGAGGCCTCGGACGTTGACGCTGCAGCGGTCTGGCTCCGCGGGTCCCTGACCGAGGTGTGCAACTCCAGCATGCCTCGGTCACGTCGCCCGCCTCCCCGTCGCGCCGTGTACTGGTGGACGTAGGAGATAGCGGGAATCCGGGCGGCCTGCGTAGAGGTCAGGAGGGCCTACACGCGGAGCCGGCGGCGCACCAGCCGATTACAGGCCGGGGGGGACCGCCTCTACGCCTCTTACCTAGAGGCAAAGGCGGTCCTCAAGTCGGCAATGTGCGCCGCCAAAGACTCGGCTCGGGCCGAGATGTTGGAGGGTCTCGACAGGGATCCATACGGGAGGCCGTACAAGCTGGCGCGGAGCCAGCTGCGGCCCTACGGTCCCCCCCTGTCGGAGGCCCTCGAGCCGGCATTGCTGGATGGGGTGGTCCGGTCCCTGTTTCCGCGCAGGACCGACTTCGCCCCACCAGCAATGGACCCCCCGCAGGAAGCGGTTCCGCCGGAGGCGGAGATCCCACTGGTGACGGAGGACGAGATCCTGGACGGGATTCTTCGCCTCCGCGCGAAGAAAACGGCCCCGGGCCGGACGGCGTCCCTGCACGGGTGGCGGCGATAGCTGCCTCTCAGATGCAGGACAGGTTTCGGGACCTCTTCAGCGCGTGCTTTGCGGCTGGGAGGTTCCCGAAACTGTGGCGGGAGGGGCAGCTGTGCCTCCTCCGTAAAGAGGGACGTCCGGTGGACTCCCCCTCGGCATACCGGCCCATTGTTCTTTTGGATGAGGTCGGTAAAATGTTCGAGGGGATAGTCGCCGACCGGCTGAACAGCCACCTGCGGGGGGTAGGACCTGACCTGTCGGACGCCCAGTTCGGCTTTCGACATGGGCGTTCGACGGTCGACGACTTGGCCCTGCTGAAGGGCCAGGTGCAGGAGGCGGTCGAGTCGGGGGGCGGAGTGTTGGCGGTGTCGTTCGACATTGCAAACGCCTTCAACTCCGTCCCCCACTCGACCATATTGGAGGCACTCCGATACCACGGAGTGCCCCAATATCTGAGGGCGATCCTGGCCAGCTACCTGGAGGACCGAGAGGTCCACAGGGGTCGGTTCTAGGCCCCCCCCTGTGGAACATCGGTTTTGATTGGCTCCTGCGGGGCACCCTCCTCCGGGGAACGAGCGTCATCTGTTACGCAGACGACACTCTCCTCGTTGCCCGGGGGAGGGACTTTAGGGCGGCGGCCTGTCTGGCCTCGGCTGGCGGATCCTTAGTGGCAGGTAGGATCCGCCAGCTGGGATTGAAGGTGGCGCTGCACAAGACCGAGGCCGTGTTCTTCCACGGGCCTCGGCAGCGCTACCCACCTGACGCCCACATAGTCGTGGAGGGCGTCAGGATAGAGGTGAAGGCCCAGATGAAGTATCTGGGCCTAGTGCTGGACAGCAGGTGGCGCTTCGGCCCGCACTTTAGCGGGCTGTCGACGCGCCTGCTGAAGGCCGCCGATGCCCTATCGTGGCTCCTCCCGAATCTGGGGGGGCCCAAGGAGCGATGCCGGCGCCTCTATGCCGGCATCCTCAAGAGTATGGCCCTGTATGGAGCCCCCATCTGGGCGGACTCCCTCCACAGGAGGGAGAACGCGACCGCCATCCGCAGGCCTCAAAGAGCCATTGCACAGCGGGTGGCGAGGGCCTACCGCTCGGTGGGCTTCGCGGCGGCGTGCGCTCTGGCGGGCACGCCTCCTTGGGAATTGGAGGCGTGGGTGCTCGCCAGAGTGTACGAATGGACGGCGCGGCGGAGGGCGCTCGGGGAGCGCCCCGCCACGGAGGAGCGGGAGGCCGTGCGGCGGGAGGCGAGGGACGCAATAGTCCTCCATTGGACGGAGGACCTCGCCACCGCCACCTTTGGCCGTCGGACGCTGGACGCGCTCGGTCCAGTCTTGCAGGACTGGCTCGAGCGGCCCCACGGTTTCCTCTCGTTTCGTCTAGTGCAGGTGTTGTCCGGACATGGGTGTTTCGGAACGCACCTGCACCGGATCCGGAGGGAGGAAACCCCGGGGTGCCACGACTGTGGCGCTGCGGAGGACACGGCGCAGCACACCCTAGAGGTGTGCCCAGCCTGGGCAGAGCTGCGCCGTGCCCTGATCGATGTGGTTGGGCAGGACCTCTCGCTTCCCAGTGTGGTAAACTCCATGCTGGGGAGTGGGGAGGCCTGGGCAGCGGTTGCCTCCTTTTGCGAGGATGTCATGTCGCAAAAGGAGGCGGCGGAGCGTGCGCGGGAGGACGATCCTCTCGCGCCGCCGCTCCGCAGGCGAAGAAGGGGTGGGAGAAGGCGGTTGTATGATCGTCTTCTCCCACCTCCTGGTGGTGATTAGCGGGCGACAGGTGCGGGGGCGCCTCTCGTCTGCATTGCACAATCACCACCATCGGGCGGGAACGGCCGAGCACTCACTGTCGTTCCCGGGCCCCTCCACTGAGGGAGGGGCGTGAAGGGCCTGTCCTAAAAGGCGGGCGGTCGTCGGCGGAGGGCTGGACGTAAAGGCTGTGCCAGTTTCCCAGTCCTCCTCCACACAGACGATGCGGGAGTGCCGCTGGGTTATTTTAGTGGGTATACCGGGCTTGCTCGGGGAGTCCCACATAGCCCGGCGCCCATTCCCCCAATGGGTGGGTATGCGTAATGCATTTTTTCCCAGCGAGATCAAAAAAAAAAAAAAAAAAAAAAGGTTAGGTTGGGGTGCGGGTCAGGTAACCTCCACGTTGGCCTAGTTGGTTGCTGGTCTCTTTCGGATACGTCCGGGGGGAAGAGCAACCCGCTGGGCTGGTGCACCCCGGGCACCGTCAATAACTTCCCATTCGTGGGTTCTTGTTGGCGGTGGCGAATACCTGACAGGGGGGGGATGTCGCTCTGGGTGTTCCCCTGATTAGCAGGGGACACTCCAGACGCGACATAGGGGGGCTAGGTTGGGTAGGCTAGTTTGGGTAGGTATGTTAAGTTAGGTTGGGTAGGTAGGTAGGCGGTGATGACTTGTCGTTGCCGGCCCTCCTTTGGCGTGGGATGGTCGGCAGGGACAAGTCAATGGAAGGAGGAGGCGTCGGTCTCGACGCGCCGCCGCACACGCGGAGGGCGGCATCTGTCCTTCGCGGGCCAGATGCCGCACCGGAGGGGACCGTTAGGTCCAGTGCGGTGGAGGGTACGGCGTAGCACACCGTCTAGGTGTGCCCAGCGGGGGCGTAGCTGCGCCGTGCCCTGAGGAGATGTCGGGCGGGACCTCTCGCTTCCCGGTGTGGTGAATTCCATGCTGGGGGGTGGGGGGTCCTGGGCGGCGGTTGTCCCCCTTTTGCGAGGACGCCATGTCGCAAAAGGGGGTGGCGGTGAGGGGGTGGAAGGGGGCGGTCGTACGATCGTTTCCTCCCACCTCCTGGTGGTGACTAGCGGGCGATGGCATGGGGGCCGCCTTAGCTCGCATTGCACTAGTCACCACCGGGAACGGCCGAGCGAGCGACCCTCCAGTGAGCGAGGGGCGTGAAGGGCCTGCCCTAAAAGGCGGGCGGTCGTCGGCGGAGGACTGGACGTAAAGGCTCTGCCGGATTCCCAGTCCTCCTCCATTCAGACGATGCGGGAGTGCCGCTGGGTTATTTTAGTGGGTATACCGGGCTGGGGGCAAGGTTAGGTTAGGTTAAGGCCCTTCTCAGGGCCAACCCAAAGGCCCTTCTCAGGGCCAACCCAAGGGCCCTTCTGAGGGACAGCCCAAAGGCCCTTGTCAGGGCCAACCCCAAGGCCCTTCTCAGGGCCAACCCAAAGGCCCTTCTCAGGGCCACCCCGACGCTTCAGCGTCAGAGGCTAGCCGCGCGCCGTCTGCGGCTAGCTTCTTTGACACGGCGGGCTCAGAGAATGAGTCCAACGCGTACGAGTCGGACGCCAGCAGTTCGATGGAGGTCCAAACCCGATCTCGGAAGCGGGCTTTCTTGAAGGCAGGCTCCGATGGCTCTTCGGCCTCAGCCTCCGGTTCGGCGAAGGAGCCGAAAAAGAAGGCTAAGGCCAAAAAGTCGGTGGCGGACACCCACGACGTGGGCCTTGCGGACGCCCAACGTCAGCTGGACTTGGCTCGGCGGGAGCAACTCCAGCAGGACCTGGAGGAGGAGGTTGCTGCCAGGGAGCAGCGGACGCGCGTCGCCCGGGCCAAGTCCGGATACGGTGCGTCTCGGGTCGTCTACGCCGACCACTCGTTGGCCGAGCTCGAGCGTATGGCTCAGGAGGATGAGGAGGGGATTGCGGTGGTCGCCTCCAAGTCCTCTCACCTGAAGGGGACATTTCAAAAGTCCCTGAAGTGTCGGGCCGCGAGCATGCTCGGGATCGTCGGTGAGCTGGTGCAGCGCCAGGCCACCGACGAGACCAGGCAGATGCAGGCGACAATTGATCGCCTGCAGTCAGAGGTCAGCCAGCTGCACCGGAAGCTGGCTGATGCCACGGCCCGGCCAACCCAGGCTGAGCCTATCCCTGCGGCAGAGGGCCCCGCCCTCCACCACGGCCTCGAGGATATCATCCGCGGGGTCGTGAGTGCTCTTGCCGGAAGTGAGCCACCGACCACCGCTGGACGTAAAGGCTGTGCCGGTTTCCCAGTCCTCCTCCATTCAGACGATGCGGGAGTGCCGCTGGGTTATTTTAGTGGGTATACCGGGCTAGACCGGGGAGTCCCACATAGCCCCTCATTCCCCCAATGGGTGGGTATGAGGGGCTATGTGGGATCAAAAAAAAAAAAAAAAAAAAAAAAAAAAAAAAAAAAAAAAAGGGGGTTAGGTTAGGTTAGGTTAGGTTGGGGGGGGGGATCCCCCACAGTGCATACGTCCTCGATCGTTTCCCCCGGGCAACGCCCCAGTTCTGACCACCGTAACGGAGTGGCAGACTGGGTGCGGCTAAAGTGCGCTGTGCCATCGTAGCGAATAATTCCCTTGATTGCTATTGATATTGCGGAGAATTTTATTTTGTTTCATTATGCCGAAACCAGCTCGGGATGCCCTCGGGCATTTTATCAAAAAAGGCCCTTCTCAGGGCCAACCAAAAGGCCCTTCTCAGGGCCACAGCGACGCTTCAGCGTCAGAAGGGCGGACCTTCTACGGAGAAGGGGCGGACGAACTGTCGGACTCCGACGGTGAGTCCGTTGCGTCGGACGCGAGCGCGATGGTGATCGAGGATACTCGATCACGATCGCGATCGCGGAAGAGGGCCTTCCTTAAGGAAGGGTCGGATGGCTCCTCGGCGTCGAGTTCGGCGAAGGAGTCGAGGAAAAAGGCCAAGGCCAAAAAGCCAGTGACTGAGGCAGATACCCACGACGTGGGTCTGGCGGACGCCCAGCGCCAGTTGGACCTGGCTAAGCGGGAGCAGCTCCAGCAAGAGCTGGAGGAGAGGGTTGAGGCCAAGGAGGAACGGGCGCGCGTCGCCCGTGCCAAGTCCGGATACGGTGCGTCCCGCGTCCTGTATGCGGACCACTCCTTGGCCGAATTGGAAAGGATGGCTCTGGAGGACGAGTCCAAGTCCTCGCACCTCAAGGGCACTTTCCAGAAGTGCCTCAAGTGCCGGGCCGCGAGCATGCGTGGCATCATCGCAGAGCTGGTGCAGCGGAAGGCCAACGATGAGACGCGACAGCTGCAGGCGAGGATAGACCGCCTGCAGTCGGAGGTCAGCCAGCTGCACCGGAAGCTGGCTGATGCCACGGCACTGCCAAAGGAAGCCGAGCCGAGACCAGCGGCAGAGGGCCCCTCCGCCTCCAACCTTGAGGATATCATCCGCAGGGTTGTGATGGACGAGAGGGCCTTCACAAGAGCCTGCCTAGCAGGCATCGAGGACCGGCTCCTGCCGGAAAAAAGCCTCCGACCGCCGCTTGCGGCGGACAAGAGGCAAGGCGAGCCGGGGCCAACATCCCAGAGGGAGGATGCTCTTCTCCCTTCCACCACCCCGACCAACCAGCAAGGCTGGACGAAGGTCGTCGGCAAGGGGAAGGGGAAGGGCAAAAAGACGACAGCGGTCGTCCCTGCCGTCCCCGCCACCACCCCTCCCAGCCAGTCGCAGTCGACTGGCAAGGGGAAGGGGAAGGGGAAAAGCTCACCCCCAGCCGTCCCTCGCAGCGGCCAGTCGCAGTCGACTGGCGGGGGAAAGGGCAAGAGTTCGCCCCCAGCCGGCAAAAGGAACCTAGTTCCTCCCAAAACCGCAGCCGTCGTGGTGACGCTCACCGCGGAGGCTGCGGAGCGGGGGAAACGTACGCGTCCGTTATGATGCGAGCGCGTACCAATGCCGATCCCACAAAACTGGGGATCGGCAAGGTGTCCTGCCGCCGGACCCAAGCTGGGGCTCGAATATTCGAGTTCCCGGGGGCTGAGGGTGGCAAAAACGCGGACCTCTTTGCAGCGAAGCTGCAAGAGGTTATCGCAGATGCGGCCAAGGTGGCCAGGCCAGTGAAGACCGCCGCCATCGAGGTGACCGACCTGGACGACTCGGTCACCAAGGAGGAGGTGGTGGCGGCGGTCGCAGCGATATGGGGCTGTAGCGTCGCAGCGGTGCGAGGCCGGGACATCAGGCCCGGCCGCGGCGGCATGGGCACCATTCGCATGGAATGCCCAGTTGCCGCTGCCAAAGCCGTCCTTGACAAAGGACGGCTACAAGTCGGCTTCAGCTCGGGTGTGGTCCGGGCACTTGCAGCACGGCCCTTGCGGTGCTTCAGGTGCTTCGGAGTCGGACACACCCGTGCCCTCTGTCCGTCCACAATAGATCGGACAGAGAGCTGTTACCGCTGCGGCAAGGAGGGCCACAAAGTCGCATCGTGCGAGGCGGCCGCGCCGCGGTGCGCTGTATGTGCCGCCGGTGGCCGCCCGGCAGGCCACATAATGGGGGGGATGATGTGTAATCCCCCCCCTAAGAAGGGAAAAGCAGCGCAGGCGCCGAGAAAGCCTGCCACTGCCGCCGCCGTGGCGGAAGTAGGGCATTCGGCTGCTGCTGGCCTGGCTGAAGAGGAGGGGGGTGCGATGTCCGATTAATGCATAGAGTCGAACATCGCATCCTCCAGGCGAACACCAACCACTGCAGGGTGGCCCAGGATCTGCTCACACAGATCATGGCCGAGTGGTTGGTGGACGTGGCGGTGGTTGCCGAGCCTTACTCGGTCCCCAGTACCTGGCTGGGCGATCGGGACGGCTTGGTGGCGTTGGTGGCGCGGCCTTCCACGGACTCCCCTCCCCTCTCGCTTTTAGAGAGGGGACCGGGATACGTGGCCGCCGCGTGGGGGGGAGACATGGCCCTGGTGGGGGTATATTTCTCCCCAAACCGCCCTCTAAGGGATTTCGAGAATTTTCTCGAGATCCTTACGGCAGTCGCCGGGAGGGCGGCACCACGCCAGGTCGCCGTGATAGGCGACCTGAACGCCAAGTCGGAGGCTTGGGGCAACCCGGCTGCCTCCTGTAACGTCCGGGGACGCGCCGTCGAATTCTGGGCGGCCTCGTGCGGCGTGTCCCTCCTCAACAGGGGGGCGGTCCACACGTGTGTGCGGCAACGGGGAGGGTCGGTGGTAGACGTCTCGTTTGCCACCCCTGCCCTAGCCGCCCGCGTTGTGAACTGGCGGGTGGAGACGGTGGAGACTTTGTCGGACCACCGATACGTGCGGTTCGACATCTCCACTGGCCCTCGGGGGGGGACAGCCCGCTCGGGCCAATCTCCCTTCCCGCGGTGGGCTCTCACCCGCCTGGACCGGGAAGCAGCCAAGGAGGCAGCCTTTCTCCAGGACTGGCTCTCGCCCCCTATCGAGCCTGTCCTGGACGTGGACCGCGCGGCGGTCCAGCTCAGGGGGTCCCTGACCGAGGTCTGCAACGCAAGCATGCCTCGGTCACGCCGTCCGCCTCCCCGTCGCGCCGTCTATTGGTGGTCGGAGGAGCTGGCGGGGCTCCGGGCCGCCTGCGTGGCGGCCAGGAGGGCCTATACGCGGAGTCGGCGGCGCACTACCCGATCTCAGGCCGGGGAGGACCGCCTCTACGCCTCTTACCTAGAGGCAAAGACGGTCCTCAAGTCGGCTATGTGCGCCGGCCGGCAAGGACTCGGCGAGGGCCGAGATGCTGGAGGGCCTCGACAGGGATCCGTTTGGGCGGCCATATAAGGCGGCGCGGAAACAACTACGCCCCTTTGGTCCCCCAGTAACGGAGACCCTGGAGCCGGCGTTGCTGGATGGGGTGGTCCGGTCCCTGTTTCCGTGCAGGACCGACTTCACCCCACCAACGATGAACCCCCCGCTTGGGGGGGTGGTGGCTTCGCCGGTGGAGAAGGTCCCTCCAGTAACGGTGGAGGAAATTCGCGCGGGGGTTCTGGCCCTCCGCGCGAAGAAGACGGCCCCTGGACCGGACGGTGTCCCCTGCTGAAGGCCGCGGACGCCCTCTCATGGCTCATGCCGAATCTGGGGGGGCCCAGTGCATGGTGCCGGCGATTGTATGCCGGCATCCTGCGGAGCATGGCCCTCTACGGGGCACCGATCTGGGCGGACTCCCTCCACAGGAGGGAGAATGCAACCGCCATCCGCAGGCCCCAAAGGGCCATTGCACAGCGGGTGGCGAGGGCCTACCGCTCGGTGGGCAATTCGGCGGCGTGCGCTCTGGCCGGCACCCCTCCCTGGGAGTTGGAGGCATGGGTGCTCGCCAGAGTGTACGAGTGGGCGGCACGGCGGAAGGCGCTCGGGGAGCGCCCCGCCGCGGAGGAGCGGGAGGCCGTGCGGCGAGAGGCGAGGGACGCCATCGTCCCGGTCATCGGTCCCGCGCACTGGGACGCCCAGGTGTTTTGGGGCGCCCCAGAGCAGAGAGGAGGTAGAGAAGGAGGTGTATTGGGGCGGGGCAGAGAGTCTCAAGGGACTTAGCTCCGCCCCCAGAGGAGGGCTCCGTCGTGGAGCAACGCTAGCGGGGCACGCGGTTGTAAGCCTTGTGGGTCCCGCAGCCCCGTGGGCGAGAGGAGGAACACTCCAGGGTTTTAGTGGGTGCAAACCCCACATAACGCAGTGGTTTCCCCGAGACCACTGCGTATTCGTTAGGAATTTCCCTGGAAAAAGGCCGGCTGGGCAAGAGGAGGCAGAGGACCCGCTGTTGTCGCCGCCCAAGGGGGTGGCGCTCAAGTCAAAGCGCGGGCGAGGCCGACCGCCCACCACGGGCCAGTACGTGGGCCTAGCCGCAGCCCGGGAACGCCTGAATGCGGCTAAAGAGGAGGAGCTCCGGCTTGAGGTCGAGGAGTACGTGGAGGGCTTGGCGAAGACCCTGAGAGAGTCTCGCCACGCCTGCCGCAGCGGCCTCAACCCGCCAACACCGGGTGAGGATACGGCGCAATCTCTGGCGGCGCTGAACCACCTGGTGGTGGAGGCTGCGAGGGTCGTGGAGTCGGTGGCCGCCAAGTCGAAAAACCTAAAGGGGACGAGCCAAAAGACCCTGAAGGACGCGGCCGCCATAATTAAGGAGGCCGCGGTGGGCATAAGGGCCCGCACAGTCTCCGAGGAGGTGGCGCTGCTGGAGGCCGAGAACCGGCGGCTTGCAGCTGAGTTGGCGGAAGCCAACAGCCGACCGGCGGCGGCAGCGCCCGACTCGATTCGGGCCCTTATGGAGGAGATATCTCGGGCCAGCGTCGTGCAGTTCAGCAACATGCTGAATGCACGACTCGAAGGGCTCGAATGTCGCCTCCTACCGGATCCGGGATCCCGGCCGCCGCTGGCGGCTGATAAGAGGAAGGCGAAGAGCGACGAGGCTGCATCAGTGCCAGTGTCGCAGTCGCGACCTGCCGCGCCTGGGCCAAAGTCACCCGAGGCCGGAGCCACGGAGAGAGCCCCAACACCCCCGGCGCCTCTGTCTGCGCCCGCAGCTCAGCCCCAAGTAAACAAGGGGAAGGGCAAGGGTAAGGGCAGAGGCAAAAAGACGGCCCCGGCCCCTGTAAGGGACCCAAGCCCTTTGCGGGATGCACCCCCACCGCCCCCACTTACTGAGCAGTGGAGCGTGGTCGCTGCTCGGGGTGCCAAAAGTTCTGGGAGGAAGACAGGCACCCCAAGCACGCAAAATAAGAAGGCGGCGGCGGTGACCAAGCTGCGTGAGCCGAAAACGGCAGCAGTCACACTCACACTGCTGCCGGGCGCAGCGGAGCGTGGCGCCAGCTACGCCACTGTCTTACGGGAGGCCCGGACTCGTATTGACAGGGCGAGCCTCGGTATTGAGGAGATGCGCTGCAGGACGACGGTCACCGGCGCTCGCATCCTCGAAATCTTCGGGGATGGGGGCGCTGAGAAGGCCAACTCTCTGGCTGCAGCGCTCAGAGAGGTCCTCAGCGCCGAGGTGGTCAGGGTCTCCCGGCCCACAAAAAGAGTGGACGTGATGGTGTCGGGGCTGGACGACTCCGTCACCGCCGCAGAGGTGGTGGCAGCTTTCGCTGCGCAGGGGGGTTGCCACGTCGACGACGTCAAGCCCGGCGTGATAAGCGACCGGGCCGCGATGTGGCTCGGCTGCCCGGTGGCCGCCGCCAAGGCCGTGGTCAGCGCCGGCCGCCTCAGGGTGGGCTGGATCACGGCCAGAGTTGCCCTGCTGGCGGCGAGGCCCCTGAGGTGCTTCAAGTGCCTCAATTTGGGCCACGTCGCCAGCAGGTGTGCGTCAGAGGTGGACCGCAGCGGTCTTTGTTTCCGCTGCGGAAAGCCGGGCCACCGGGCGCGCGAGTGCCGGGCAGAGCCCAACTGCGCCACCTGCGCAGCAGCCGGCAAACCGGCGGGGCACCCTCTCGGTGGAGCGGGCTGCCTGGGCGACGGCAAGCAGGCCAAAGCCGGCAAAGCCGGGAAAAAGAAAGGGAAGACTAAGGGTAAGGACAAGGAGCCTACCCTTAGCCCAGCAACAGAGGAGCCAGTGGAGACCGCCGCATAAATGTCTGGACTCCCCATACTGCAGGCCAATATTAACCACTCTGCCCGGGCCCAGGATCTTTTGTCCCAGACCTTGGCAGAGTGGGGAATCAAAGTGGCAGTGGTCGCCGAGCCCTACTTCGTCCCCGAACGGGACGACTGGGTCGGGGACCGCGAGGGTTTGGTGGCCATCGCCGCCCCGGCTGCCGCTGGCGCCCCGCCCATTGACAACGTGTCGAGGGGTAGGGGCTACGTCCTGGCAGACGTGGGCGGCGTTGCAGTTATAGGGGTGTACTTTCCGCCCAGCCGGAGTCTCGCCGACTTTGAGCAAATGCTCGGGGAGGTGGGGGCTCTGGTTGGGCAGGTCGCCCCTAGCCCCGTGCTAGTCGCTGGGGATTTCAACGCCAAATCTACGGCGTGGGGATCCCCGGTGACGGATGCGCGGGGTGAGTGTCTGGAGGAGTGGGCGGTCTCCATTGGCCTGACCGTCCTCAACACGGGGTCAGAGGACACGTGCGTGCGGCAACAGGGCGGGTCTATAGTCGACATTACGTTGGCATCGACCGCCCTGGCGCGCCGTGTCCGGGATTGGAGGGTGGTGGTGGGCGTGGAGACACTGTCGGACCATCGGTATATCCGGTTCGACGTCTCCGCGCTCCCCGCCGGCCCGCAAGGCTCGGCCCGATTCCCCGTTGTTGGGGGCGGTCCGCGGTGGGTGCTGGGGCGGCTGGACAGGGAGGTTGCCCGAGAGGCCGCCATCGTCGAGGACTGGGTGTCCGGGCCCGACGCTGGGCAGGACGTGGACGAGGAGGCGGGGCGCCTCGGGGCCTCGCTGGGTCGCATCTGCGACGCGGCGATGCCCAGGGCGAGACCCCTCCCTCCTCGGCATCGGGTGTACTGGTGGAGCGACGAGCTTCGCCGTATGCGAATTGAGTGCGGAAGGGCTCGCCGCCAATACACTCGGTGCAGGCGTAGGCGGACCCGAGACGCCCAGGAGGAGGCCACCTCCTACGCCGCTTACGGGGCTCTGCGCGAGTCATTTCAAGTGGCAATCGCGCGGGCCAAGGAGGCGGCGTGGGAGGACTGGCTGCGGACCCTCGACGGCGACCCGTGGGGAAGGCCGTACAAAGCGGTCAGAAAGAAACTGCGGGCCTGGGCTCCCCCCGTCACTTCCAGCGTGGACGAGGGTTTTCTGGGAGAGGTGGTGGGCGCTTTGTTCCCGCAGCGAGACGAGTGGGTGCCTCCGGCAATGGCCCGACACGACCCGCGACCGGCAGGGGACGATATCCCCGCACCGCCGGTATCGGAGGCCGAATTCGGGGCGGCCGTCCTCAGACTAAAGAGGAAGAGGACCGCCCCGGGCCCGGACGGCGTTCCGGGGACGGCCCTGGCGGTCGCGCTGGAGGAGATTGAGGAGAGGGTGAGGTCCCTCTTCACCGCGTGTTTGGCGCAGGGTCGTTTCCCCCGACTCTGGAAGACGGGCAAACTCGTTCTGCTGCCCAAGGCAGGGCGCCCGGCCGGACTGCCGTCGTCCTACCGTCCGATCGTGCTACTCGACGAGGTGAGCAAACTCTTCGAGCGTGTGCTCGCTGCTCGCCTGGCCGAGTGCATGGATCCGGATCTGGACGACGCGCAGTTCGGTTTCCGCCGGGGTCGGTCGACCCTGGATGCCGTTGCGCGGGTGAGGGACCTCGCCGAGGAGGCGGTCTCCCAGGGTGGCGTGTTGCTTGCGGTGTCATTAGACATCCGTAATGCATTCAACACGCTACCCTGGGAAACGATTAGGGCGGCGCTGCGGTACCATGGGGTGCCGCAGTACCTCCAGCGGGTCGTTGCCGACTACTTCGCCGGCAGGGCCGTCGTTTACCCGACGAGGGCCGGTGAAGGGAGGAGGCAAATGTCGTGCGGTGTTCCACAGGGGTCGGTCCTCGGCCCGCCCCTGTGGAACATCGGCTACGACTGGGTGCTGCGCGGTGCCACCTTGCGGGGGGTCGGTGTAATTTGTTACGCCGACGATACCCTCGTGCTGGCCCGTGGCAGCACCTACAGAGAGGCATCCCATCTCGCCACGGCGGGTGTGGCCCAGGTGGTGGGGAGGATTCGTGCCCTTGGGCTCGAGGTGGCCCTGGAAAAATCGGAGGCTCTCCTGTTCCACGGGCCTAAGAACGGGCCGCCGCCGGAGGCCTCCATTATTGTGGGAGGGACTTCCATCGCCGTCGGTACTTCCATGAAGTACCTGGGGCTCGTGCTCGACGGCCGATGGAGGTTCGAGGAGCACTTCCGGCGGTTGGCTCCAAAGTTGTTGGCCACCGCTGGGGCCTTGGGGCGGATCCTCCCAAACGTTGGGGGGCCAGGCGGAGTTTGCCGACGCCTCTACACCGGTGTGGTGCGCTCCATGGCGCTCTACGGGGCGCCAATATGGGCAGGAGCCATGAGTAGCCGGAACCAGGCAGCGCTGCAACGATCGCAGCGCGCCATGGCGCTCAGGGTGGCCCGGGCGTACCGCACCGTGTCGTGCGTCGGCGCGTGTGTGCTCGCCGGTACGCCGCCGTGGGACCTCGATGCCGAGGTGCTCGCCGCGGCGTATTGGCGAACAAAAGAGGTGGTTGCGGGTGGCGGCCGTCCTCATCCGCGGGAGATTCGTCGCTGGAGGGACGAGGCGCGCGACACTCTCCTGCGGAGATGGGCGGACCGCCTAGAGGAGTCGGTCGTGAGCCGAGAAGTGGCGGCCGCCGTTCGGCCCATTCTCCGCGAGTGGCTCGAGCGGCGGCACGGGGCTCTCTCCTTCCACCTGACGCAGATGGTCACCGGGCATGGTTGCTTTGGCAGATACCTGCACCAGGTGGCAAGGAGGGAGCCCTCGGACGTGTGCCACCACTGTGTGGTGGGAGTCGCGGACACGGCGCAGCACACGCACGAGGAGTGCCCTGCGTGGGCGGACCCTCGCGCCGCCCTGTCCGCAATAGTCGGAAATGACCTGTCGCTGCCGGCCCTCCTAAGGGAGATGGTCGACAGCGACAGGTCTTGGCAAGCGGTCACAACCTTCTGCGACGAAGTAATGTCGCAGAAGGAGGCGGCGGAGCGGGACCGGGAAGACGACGTCGACTCGGCCCCGATGCGCCGCCGCAGACGCGGAAGACGGCGACGGGCCTACGCGGTCCTGATGCCGCCGTAAGGCTGGGGACCGTGGGCGGAGGACCGGGGGGTCCGCCGTCCACACAAAGGTCCCGCGCACTGAGACGCCCAGGTATACCGGGGCGCCTCGGTGCTAGGAGGAGACAGTTGGAGGTGGAATGTGACGGGGCAGGGTCTCAGACAATCTGGGACTCTGCCCCGTCCCAAAGAGAAGGGCTCTGTTACGGAGCGACGCTAGCGGGGCACGCGGTTGCTAGCCACGTGGGTCCCGCAGCCCCGTAGGCGAGAGACGGTATACTCCAGGTTTTTAGTGGGTGCGAACCCCACATAACGCAGTGGTTCCCCCGGACCACTGCGTATTCGTTAGGAATTTTCCTGGGAGAAAAAAAAAAAAAAAAAAAAGGTTAGGTTAGGTTGGGGTGCGGGTCAGGTAACCTCCACGTTGGCCTAGTTGGTTGCTGGTCCCTTTCGGATACGTCCGGGGAGCAACCCGCTGGGCTGGTGCACCCCGGGCACCGTCAATAACTTCCCATTCGTGGGTTCTTGTTGGCGGTGGCGAATACCTGACAGGGGGATCGTTGACTTCGAGGATTTTCTCGAAGTCCTAACGGCAGTCGTCGGGAGGGCGGCGCCACGCCAGGTCGCCGTGATGGGCGACCTGAACGCCAAGTCAGCGGCTTGGGGCAACCCGGCAGCCTCGTGCAACGTCCGGGGACGCGCCGCCGAATTTTGGGCGGCTTCGTGCGGTGTGTCCCTCCTGAACAGGGGGGATGTTCACACGTGTGTGCGGCAGCGGGGAGGATCAGTGGTGGACGTATCGTTCGCCACCCCCGTGCTAGCCGCCCGCGTCGTGAACTGGCGGGTGGAGATGGTGGAGACCATGTCGGACCACCGTTACGTGCGGTTCGACATCTCCACCCAGGGCCCGCGGGGGGGAACGGCCCGCTCGGGCCAATCTCCCTTCCCGCGGTGGGCTCTCACCCGCCTGGACCGAGAGGCAGCCCAGGAGGCGGCGTTCCTCCAGGACTGGCTCTCGCCCCCTGTGCGGGCGGCCCCGGACGTTGACGCCGCGGCGGTCCAGCTCCGAGGGTCCCTGACCGAGGTGTGCAACTCGAGCATGCCTCGGTCCCGCCGGCCGCCTCCCCGTCGCGCCGTCTACTGGTGGACGGAGGAGATAGCGGGACTCCGGGCGGCCTGCGTGGAGGCCAGGAGGGCCTACACGCGGAGCCGGCGGCGCACGAGCCGCTCTCAGGCCGGGGAGGACCGCCTCTACGCCTCTTACCTAGAGGCAAAGGCGGTCCTCAAGACGGCAATGTGCGCCGCCAAAGACTCGGCTCGGGCCGAGATGTTGGAGGGTCTCGACAGGGATCCGTACGGGAGACCGTACAAGCTGGCGCGGAGCCAGCTGCGGCCCTACGGTCCCCCCCTGTCGGAGACCCTCGAGCCGGCATTGCTGGATGGGGTGGTTCGGGCCCTGTTTCCGCGCAGGACCGACTTCGCCCCACCAGCAATGGACCCCCCGCAGGAAGCGGCTCCGCCGGAGGCGGAGATCCCACCGGTGACGGAGGACGAGATCCGGGACGGGATTCTTCGCCTCCGCGCGAAGAAAACGGCCCCTGGGCCGGACGGCGTCCCTGCACGGGTGGCGGCGATAGCTGCCTCTCAGATGCAGGACAGGTTTCGGGACCTCTTCAGCGCGTGCTTTGCGGCTGGGAGGTTCCCGAAACTGTGGCGGGAGGGGCAGCTGTGCCTCCTCCGTAAAGAGGGACGCCCGGTGGACTCCCCCTCGGCATACCGGCCCATCGTACTTTTGGATGAGGTCGGTAAAATGTTCGAGGGGATAGTCGCCGCCCGGCTGAACAGCCACCTGCGGGGGGTGGGACCTGACCTGTCGGACGCCCAGTTCGGCTTTCGAAATGGGCGTTCGACGGTCGACGCCTTGGCCCTGCTGAAGGGCCAGGTACAGGAGGCGGTCGAGTCGGGGGACGGAGTGTTGGCGGTGTCGTTCGACATTGCAAACGCCTTCAACTCCGTCCCCCACTCGACCATATTGGAGGCACTCCGATTCCACGGAGTGCCCCAATATCTGAGGGCGATCCTGGCCAGCTACCTGGAGGACCGAGAGGTCCTCCTGGTAAAAAGCCTCCATAAAGGTGGGCAGTCGTCGGGGGAGGGCTGGTAGTCAAGGCTCTGCCGGTTCCCCAGTCCTCCTCCACACAGACGAAGCGGGAGTGCCGCTGGGTTATTTTAGTGGGTATACCGGGCTTGCTTGCCCGGGGAGTCCCACATAGCCCCCCCATTCCCCCAATGGGTGGGTATGCGTAATGCATTTTTTCCCAGCGTGATCAAAAAAAAAAAAAAAAAAAAAAAAAAAAAAAAGGTTAGGTTGGGGTGCGGGTCAGGTAACCTCCACGTTGGCCTAGTTGGTTTTTTTTTTTTCTTAACACTAATCCCCACCAACAAAATTGGTGCCTACTGAGTGCAACCACTGTCATTCCGTTCAATCTTTCATTCCTCTCGCACTTTTATTCTTCATACTAATTTTCTTCTTGCATTCATCTTCTTATACGCTGTGTGGGTTTATTTACCTACTCTTTGGTCATTTTTATTTCTGGTGTAATTTAAAATCTTAAGTCTACTATAAAATTACATTTCTGTTTATCCCAGAAATTTTTTATCTATCACAGTTTTAATCTTAACAATAGTGCAAATAGTGCTATAAGATTTGAGCAAAAGGTGCTATTATAAAATGGTGCAAAGAGTGCTGTATATCACAAGGTTTATCACAGCGAAAATACGGGACTTACACTTAGGGATAGAAAACACAATAATGCTGTCTATCACACCATATAAAACAAAACACAAACAACAAATTAAAACTTAGGTACTAACATGAAGTACTGTCGGCTATACGTGTCCTTGCTGCATTCCGTGCTTACATTTAAATATTGTGCAAAATACTAATGAAGCACGGTGCGCTTCAGGTTTTATTTCGACGTATAACCGCAGTGCCTACTCTAATACAGTACTCCAGAAACTTTTCCCTTGTGTTTATGTTCATGAGCCCATGCAGGCTCTCTCTCGTTATTTTCCTGTCCAGCTCACATTCAAGTTGGTAGCGCTCCCTGATAAATAGCGGGCATTCTACAAGTATGTGCTGGACAGTCTCTGCCACGCCCGGGTCGCAGAGGCACGATGGGCTGTCCTTACACTTGAAGCGATTCAAGTATTCGGAGAACCCACCGTGCCCCGTCAAAACTTGCGTGAGGACGCCTTCGGGCCGCACCTGTTGTACAGTACGGAAAGCCACTATTGCGTCCGGAAGAAACATTTTCGTCACAGAAGCAGTCTCGCCTGACACATATCTCCGATTCCATTCATCAAGCGATTCCAAACGGATCTGTCGCTTGATAAATGATATCGGACACCGGTCATAGTCCGGCTTCCTCCGTGACGACAATGCTGCTTCCTTAGCCAGCTCGTCCGCTCGCTCATTCCCCGGCAGGCCCGCGTGGGCCTTGATCCAGAACAAAGTAACAGCTTTGCTCTGGCCCAGGGCGTGAGCCAGGTTGGCGCGCGCGCGAACTGCCAGGGGATGGAGAGAGCCATGGTTTGCAAGCGTCTGCAATGCTGCCATTGAGTCGCTATACACACCATAGCTCGCCTCTTGCCGCGCGAGGATCACTTCTGTAGCTCTACAAATGGCCAGGAGTTCCGCCTGGTAGACTGTGCAGTACGCGGCAAGGCAAAGCTTGAGGTTCCGGACTTCGCCTTCACTATCCCAAATGGATAGTGCGGCTCCTACCTTCCCCTCAATCTTGCTGCCGTCGGTGAATATTCGCACCGCCTGCACATTGTTACTGTCTAGTAACTCTTGGTCTGCCAGGCACATGAACTCCAGGGGCATTTGCACAGCCGGATGAGGAGCTTCCGCAAAGCTCACCGCACCCTCGATCTCCCTGTCTCCCGGCACAAACCGGGATGACCCTCTCCTCGCTTCATACAGGGCGGCTGCCTCTTGTATGCGCAGGTCAAGAGGTAGTATCCCGGACAGTGCCAGTGCCGAGTTCAATGAGACAGTGCGGTAAGATTTGCAGAGCTTCTGAGCGAACCCTCGTTGAACAGAGCCTAGCTTCTTCCGCACACCCAACTTTTTTGTAGCGGGTGCCCAGGCTGCGGCTGCGTATGTGACTATGGGCTCAATCGTTGCCGTGTAAATGGTGCGTATGACCTGTGTGTTTAATCCCCAGCTCACCTTTGCGGCTCGGGGCAGCTGCTTGTAAACGTCAGCTGCCCTTTTGCAGACGTTCGCGGCATGCTCATTAAAAGTGAGCTTATCGTCTATGGTTAGACCCAGCAATTTCATTTTTCTGACCATGCCGATGTCGACCCCGGCCATGCTCAGCGTTGGAGTGTCGTACTTAAGCTTGTTGGTTATGGTCATCGCACAGGTTTTGTGCGGTGCAAACCTCAGCTTATTTCGGACGCCCCAATCCTGAACATGGGCGAGGGCTGCATTGGCGGTTCTAGAGACTTCAGTTGCCGTGTCCCCATCCACGACCAAGACGATGTCATCCGCGAACGCCTGCACGAAAAGTCCGCGCTGCTCTAGGTCCTTCAATAGAGGGTCGAGGACGAGGTTCCACAGGATTGGTCCTCCGATCGACCCCTGAACGCAGCCCTTGCTAGTCTCTCGAGTGCATTCCTCCCCGGCATACCGAACCTTGACCTTCCTACCATCGAGATAGCTGTCTATTAGCCTTCTAGTGTTAACCGGGCACTTTTCCTCAGCCAGTCTGACTCTTATGGCTGGCCACCAAGCGCTGTCGAAGGCGCCCTCTATATCCAATGACACCAGGACAATTAGCTTCTTCAGCCTCAACTTGTCCTGTACGTGCTGCACTAGAGTATAGAGGGCGTCCTCGGTGCTCCTCTGGGGCATGAAGCCAAACTGACGAGTACTAAACCTCGGTACAAGCTGAAATTTGAGACGCGCTACGATCATCCTCTCCAGGACCTTCCCCAGAACAGGCAACAGACCGATTGGTCTATATGCCTTGGGGTTGGTGTAGCTGTCCTTGCCCGGCTTCCTGAGGACTACAACCGTAGCCTCCTTCCAACTGGTCGGGAAGTGTGCCAATTCAAGGCACTTGTTGTAGAGGGCAAGGAAAGCGTCCGGGTCCTGGTGGATCGCTCGACTGCAGATGTCAGAAGTCAGTCCGTCCCCTCCTGGTGCCTTTTTGGGATTGAAACCCGCCACGGCGGACTTCAGCTCCAGCGTCGTAAATGGGGGATCATGATATTCATTATGAGCCCATTCATTTACTCGGCTGGCTGCTTCTCTTATTTGCCTGTGGTCAGCGTTGTCCTGGTCTACTCTGTCTTCGGGGTAGAACGTATCCGCTAGTAGGGCGGCCGATTCACTCGGATTGAGAAATGCACCATCGCTGCACAGGGTCAGTTCTTCTTGTCTTTTGGCGGTCCTACCTATGATCCTGTAGATACCCTCCCAAACTCCCTCACGATCCTGTTTCCGGCAAAACTCCTTGCAACTGGCGATTTGGGCATTCTTTGCCTGCATCTCGTACTCTTCTTTTGCTTTCAGGTACTCGCCAACGACCCTCGCTCGCCGGACCGGCGCGGCATTGCGGATGCGGTTCTTCTTAGTCTTCACCTCCCTCTTCTTCACAGTGAGCTCCTCGGACCACCACGGACAGGTTATTCTTGTTTTATTGTTTAGTTTTGGGATGGTGCTTTCGCATGTATCTGTAATTATCTTTATATATTTCTCTACTGTTTTGTCTAATTTTTCTTTACTATTTATCTCATCTATACTTTCTAACTTTATATTACCCCCAATTTTCAATTCCCCCAATTTAATTTCGAATGCATCCCAATTTGCTTTCTTGGTGTTGAACATCCTAGTCGTTCTAGTGATGTTCACACCTTTTTCCCTTTTCTTGTTAATATTAAAAAATATCGTGTTATGGTCCGAGGATGTTGCTCCCGTGTCGACCCGCCAGCCGTCCACCAGGTCAAAAAGGTCGAGCGAACACGCCGTGACGTCCACATGGCTTCTATACGCTCGACCACCTCTGATAGTGTCAAAGGTGGGAGCGTCACCAGTGTTTAGTACCTGAAGCTCTAGTTCGTCCAGGGTTGCGGACATGTCTTCTCCCCTTGAGTCTTCTTTGATGCTGCCCCACCAGGCACTTTTCGCATTTGCGTCGCCACCTATCAGCAATCTACCGGTGGCCACTTCCGTTTGGATCCGGGTCAACTGGTCCAAGTATGGCCCTATGGGTTGGTCTGGCTCGAAGTAATATGAGACTACTGCGATTTCCCAGGCTTTGGTACGGATCCCCACCACGACGATGTTATTTGTGGTGAGTTTCGGGTAGGGTATGACGTCCACGTCATGATCAAAGACGGCTATCGCCACCTTGACCCTCCCACTTCCATCGGCCTCGCACTGGTAGATTCTCGCTCCACGGTAGCTCTTCATACTTCGCGCTCCCCCCACGTACGGCTCCTGAATCAGTGCCCACGAGATCTTTCGTTCACTGGCCTCTAACAAGAGTTCGGTGGTCGCCAGTTCCTTACGTTGAAGATTCGCTTGGGCCACTCGGTATGGTCTTGCTGTTTGTTGGATAGGAGTCCCCGTGGTGCCCTTAGCAGTACGCTATGGATGAGCGAGCTATTGCGTCCCATCTCCTCCTAACTGTGCACTCTGAGCTGAAGGCGTGGTGATGCGTACTGTCAATTTTTGCCCGTGTGGGGGTGCCGCA